>JALMLS010000483.1:0-116445 GCA_038496445.1 Trichosphaerium sp. ATCC 40318
ATAGTAGACTCTTCTAGAGCAGGTTTGTACAGAGTTTGGTATTGATACAAACACGCCATTTAGGAATTTTTGTTTCACACAAAAAAGTTACATCAAATCTGTTGTTCAAAGATGTTGTGTTATCGAATGTAGCATTGGATGAACAAAATCCAATATTTCTTTTTGATGATAGATTGATGGGTAATATTAGTTTCGTTGACATCACAGTATACGATTCTCAGGATAGGTACATCATCTTTAGATTGACTTTAAATTCAAATAGCCAGCTTATTAAAACTGTTTTTGCTGATTTGTTGAAAGGCATTTTTTCGTTGGCAATGTGTCAACAGTCGAAAATATCAGTGGAACTTTTACAGTTTATAATGAGGTAAACAATTATGGATGTATTCCTCAATGGAACTCAAAGACATTGACTAATATTACAATGAATGTGGATTGTAAAGCATAAGTCATAACAAAGAGTCAGCATAACGTTCTTCAAATAAATCAGTTAACTTTTTAGTATTGGGTTAATTAGCTCCAAATTGCTTGTTGTTTAACAAATGTTCTATCTTGCGTACGTTAGTTGTTGGAGGAATCGTTGTTGGCACTTCTATCGGTGGACTAGTTGTTGGTGGATTTGTCGTAGGTGAGACTGTCGGAGATAGTGTGTAGGTGAACTGGTTGTAGGTTGAAGTGTTGTAGGCGGTTCGGTTGGAGGCCAGAGTTGACCAGACTAACGATAAAAGTTAACTATTACCAAAAGTCAAAGCATATTGACTAAGGCGCAATATGCGCTGCCGTTAAAATGTCAATCAGACGTTTGATGATGTATACAACACGAGTCAACGTCGGTACAACCATTGAATAAAAACACGTGCAACCCTTTCAACTTTGCTTTCGTTACGCACTCACACTACATACCTAAAGCTGGATGTCAAACAACAAATTATACACTACACCGCATCGGTAAGCGCTATATTATTACCGGTACTGCTACACCTTTGGCAAACTTGCATGATAGGGACTAGGTCCCCAAAGCCAAATTTATTTAATGTGAACACAGTACATTCCCTCATCAAAACTAGTAATCATCATTATATTGCCTGATCATAAAACCTCCTTGAAAATGAAAACAAATAACAAGCTAATATTGCTAACTTTGTAATTGACCATGGCAATAAGTTTTTAATTGACCGTTTTCACTCTACTTCTCCTAATTTTACCAGCGCTATAATGTTCATGGCTCCATAGCTGTCCATTAAAAGACCAACGCTTGCACTCGCCATGATATTCTGCTTTCTTATAACTACAATGTAACATAATTTGTCCATTAGGATACCAACGCTTAAACTCTCCGTCACACAAGTTATGTACATAGTTACACTTGATCTTCAAGATACCAGTTTCATACCATGCATTGTATTCTCCCTCGACCATGCCATTGACATAAGTGTAGAGACAAGACAATTTACCATTCTTGAAGTAAAACTTGTACACTCCATGTTCATTACCAGCGACATAGGCACTATGTTTCCTTATTGTCCCATCCCTATACATATTCTTAAATTCCCCATCTAGTTTACCATCTTTATAATTACATTGTGATTGTAATTCACCAGTATTGTACCAACTCTTGTAGACTCCATGTCGTTTACCATTATTCCAAAACAATTGGCAAATTTTATTGTTTTCGCGTCTTAGTTTCTTTATCCATTTGCCATGTTTCTTCAGTTCTATAGTAAACCTCGTTGATGTAGCCCCGCGTTTTGATAAGAGAGGCCACTTTACATACACTTCATAGTCTAAATCGACAATATCAAGCTGTAACTCGACAGGAAGATGTAGGATGTTAAAACCATCTGATTTTTTGTCAGTTACTGTTTTGCCAATACCACTAGATATATTTCTTATGTTTCTCATTGTTATAACTCTATGGAAAGGTACTAATGGTAGCGTACTCAATTTAACGTCTTTGTGTTTTGACCGTCCTTTACTTTGCGAGATCAGAGTTCATAAAAACACGTGTGGTATTTTGGATAGTTGCCGTGTTTTGTTTCAGGCTTGAACCGCTACTTCATTGCTCTTTAACACGGAAACTTGATACATAACGGACTCTAATATATGATAGGAACTAGAGCGATTTTTAGCAAGCAGTTCCTTTTAAAAAATTCACTGAATGCTCAACAACAACAAAAGCAATTTTTTTTAAATTCCTTATGATAGTCTGTCTATTACGTGTCCCAAAGTTGGGACCTTTCTTGTGATATCTTATAGGCCTATAGGTGTTGCATAACAACTTAGCATCACTTTTTTACCATTTTTTTTAATACCAACAATATGTGTCATCACCAACATTCAGAGAGTCAAAAACCTCGTCATCTTTGTAAATGAATGCCTTTTGTACTTTAACATTAGTGTTTTGGCTATTATTATACTTCTCATCCACTACAAAGAAAAAAAGGTACAAAAAATCAGTTTTGTTTTTCAATATCCTGTGTAGTCCTCTTTGGAAAACGTAGGACCCTCGCCGGAACAATGAGCGGTTATTTAGTAGGCACCCAATTACCATCTGCATCTACCAAGCATACGCTTTGGCTGGACTATAGGACAATCTCTTCTGATGATATGTCAGATGTTAAATAAGACCAACTCATTCTTGCAAGGTGCATCCTCCAAAAAAAAAGCACCACGTTCCTTTGCGTTGTTAGAACGTGCAACTACAATAAGGAGAAATAGAAACCTTTACTACACAGGTTTGTTGAAATGTCAAATCAACCGTTATCGCCTGTATCTTGTAAGTACACCAGATGTTATTGCGCAAAGACCCTTTGTGAAGTATTTTGAGGTCTCCGTGTTTTGCCAGGGAGCTGTATCTACTTTTATACAAATACCCGTTTATAGAAGCGTCATAAAATCGTCTCTTCGCTAAAGCGACCATAATGCGAGCGAGATGTAGTTTAGGAGGATGCATCTATAAAAACTATCTTGGGTAACTTCTCAAAGAGGCTGCCAAAACGAGTCTACATGATTTCTACAAGGTGGCCATAGCGTGATTGACGATAAGTCAAAGGATAATTAAAACGAATCAACTTGTATAGCTAGCACGTGTTAGCTACATATGAATAAACTACCAAGTACGTTGCATGAATGCGTGTCGTGAATTCACTACACAGAGACGTACGCTATTGAAGTATGAACTACTTTGACTTATATCGATTGTATTTTGTTGTGACAACGACTTCGTAATGAACAGGTTATCCAGGACTGGCGCTAGGGGTATAACCAGTCGAAAGCGAACTAGTTTGCGACAAAAAACAAGGTGTACACCAAACAAAGCGTCAAAACCTCAAATAGCTAAAGTTACCAAACCTGCAAGCGGTTTTAATTGGAATACAGGCAATTGGAAGTGGCAAACGCCACAAACAGTCGCTTTACCAAAGTACGCACTAAAATAACCAATTACCTAATATATATAGCGCGCGAGTACTCGTTGCTGGCCGTAGTGGATTTATGAGCTTATGTTTAATGTTTGCAACTTGGATGGCTCTTTTTATTGGTATGTACTACCACACGCGCTGTTATGTAATTTATATGCGTAGATCCCATTTAGTAGCGTGTCAGAGGCAGAAAACAGTCAAAGAAAATGAAATCGCTTGCGTTGTGGCCTACTAGATAACAGTCGTAATGGCAAGACATGTAACACAATAATTTTGTATAGAACAAGCATAAAAAAAACCTGAATGAATTTTGTTGAAATGCGTTATTCTCTTTTTAAAAGACAACATGCTTGCTCTACGGGCAAGAGGTGTAGTAGCCCGAAGCACGTACACCGCAAAGCGTACTCTAAACCACAAACAACGCGTTCGTACAATAATCAATGGCGAAAGGCTGAAAGGCGACACAGTTGAAGTAATAAACCCAGGACCAAAGTTGGTAGAGATTCCAGACGATTATGCTGCTAAACAGCTTCAACTCGATTGTCAAGAAATAACTAAGGCGTGGTTCCCAATAGACACCATGCGCTCGGTCGGTGAGGGCATTAAAGACCTAAAAATGAAGAAACGATGGGACAACGCTTGTAAACTCGCAGAACTTGAAACCAAACAAAAAGCGATGGAAATGTACAGGTTCGTAGCAATTATAAGCAAAAAGGCTTGAAATCAAAAACAAGCGATGTAAAACACTCAAATATAACGTATACACAAGGGACATGAGGAAACTTGAGCTACCAAAAGAAGAGCGGGCAGATATTCATCCAAACCAAGATTTTAAGAGCTGGAGTGAGGTTTTACACGCGTTTTTGAAAGTGTTTTCACGTTCTAAAAACTATGACGAAAGAGACGAGGTACATCAAGTCATTTTCTAACCTTATTACCCATTTAACTGTATTCTAAACGCGTAAAATAGGATGCAGCTCTTGGTGCTGGATGGGTTATTTCACCAACAATCGATAAAGAGTACCTTGAACCTCTACACCATTGGACAGAACAAGATGAAATTATGTTACTCTTCCAACAAGACACAGAGTATGTGTCAAACTCGTGACATTATTTTTGCACCTTTTTCTCAACAACAACGCGTTTTAGACGCCACTGCAACCATTACAAACGCTTTTCTTTTTGAATTCGACATCACAAACACTTATTCCTGTTTGCTTGTCGTCAAATTACTTACCACGGTTTAGGCCACATCCAGACCAACCTGCAAAGAACATTACTTATGGTAAAATCGCTGTAATCAATTTCTACGAGCGCATTATGATTTTGCGTGCTATCGCTCATTCTGAGCGTTCGACAATTAAAGAAAGACGAAAAGAGCACGCCTTGAGAAAAAGCCAGAATTTCCAGAAGACATTTTAGACCGATTTCCAGAACAACGAGCATCAGAGGAGCTTGATGCTACAGTTTATGGTCAAAGACACAGAGTAATCGATATTCCACCTAATTGGCTACTTGCTTTCAAAAAACAACTGTGGCCTAACTGCCACTCTACTTTTGACGAAACAGAGTCTCTCTACACTTTTATTAAACAAAGGTCTGATGGTCCTGTTGGTGTTTCATCATGGAAGGCAGATATTGTTGATGTCTATGATAAGGATCAACCTACTTTAAAAGCAAAGGATGTTTTAAAGCAAATGCCTCCACAATAAGGAGCACGTAAACGGAAAAAAAAAAATAAAATATCTCAAAATTGTAACTTTCTCGTCTACTCTTTGCATTTGTGGGCTTGCACGCGTATGATTCTAAGCTTGCGACATGCGGAGCAGAGTTGCTGCGATTGACTTGTTTTTCCTGAATTGTCGGCCATTTAAAATGCCCCAAATGTACTCATTGCTGATATCTAGTGAAGCGTTTAGGACGCGTTTGGAGTGAAAATGAGCTCTTTTAAGTTTCACCGTTAAGCAATTGTTAATTAGCAAGTAATTTTTGGGGTTGTGAAGCGTATAACTGGGTGTGGACTTAATTGAAGTCGTGGTCAGCCACCAGGAAATGAAACGCAGTCAAGAAAATGCTGTAGGACAGAAGAAGGCCAAGAGACAGCGTACTAGTACCGCAAAGAGAGCATGTGTATTATGTAGAGCTAAACATCAAAAATGTGACGGAGACTTTCCCTGTGGTCGTTGCAAGAAAGGTAATCGTCAATGCGCATATCCAGCACCAAAAAAACGTGGACCTATTCAAGGTAATTGTTAACATCAATTACAAAACGTTCAACGCTTATTAGGGCGTAGAAATGCACTCACACAAGAGCTCAGTGCTGTCAAATGTCAACTTGAACAACAAAAAGCTGAAATAAATCACTGGAGAGCCATGTATGAGCGTGCTACGCGATCACAGGTAATAAAAGAATCCGTCAATTATTCCTCGGACCGTTTAGATGAAAATCAGTATTTTCTCCTATTTTACGAACTCACTGGTTTACAGGCAACTTTATGGAAGCTGTCATCACACCTTGGCTTGTCATCAAGTATTTCAACGTATTTATCATCATACAAAGATTATTTATACCCTTGGACGGTACGTACAAATGTTTCATTGTCAGATCATTTTTTTGGGTAAAAACAACACGTGGGTGTTTTTGTGAAGCTTAAAAAATGTTTCAAGGGTATACCGTTGCATAATTGGACTGCGAATAATGTATTAGATGTATTCAGGGAGAATACAAGTACGATAGTTTAGGCTAAGAAAACGGCGTTATTTTTCGTAAAATATCAAGAATGATTGCTAAAAAAACTCCTAAAGCATGGACTGCCGATCCACGTATGTTAGAGATACTTGGTATACTAGCTCTGGGGTCTAATATAAATGGTATTGATGGACATACAGATCATTTCAACCAAATGGCGAGGCAGGTTTTACGTAACTTGTATGATACAAGACACCCTTGTGTAGCAGGTGCATAAATTGTTTTCAATGTGCACTGAGTGACTTTTAATCTAGCTGGTTTGATACTTCTTGCAACACAACAATTTAGCTACGGTGATTTTGCTCTAGGTTCATATTACGTTACAATGGCGAACCGTAAGTAACTTTTGTTGGGTCAGTAAATATTCATTTTTTTAGAAATGTTGATGACACTCTTGTCAAGAAGAGGTTGTGATGAACAACAAAGAAAATATTTGCTCCTACTCAAGAGACAAGTTTCTTTATACCTAGCTGATGTAGCAAGCTCAAGGTCCAATCCTATTTTTTAAAGCATTAATGCTTTGCGTTCGAAGTTTAACCAGAAATTGAACTGACTGTAGTTTATACAGAGAGCACTCTATGCAATTGTTTATTGAGGTCAACAATGAAACTGATCCAATGCTTAAGCAAGCACGGTTTAATGATATGGATTCCGCCCAAGCAATACAGATAATGTGGGCTGCAGTTGGAAAGGTAACACTCATAATTTTTTTGTTGTTATAGTACTACAATATTTAATTTCTTTTCAAAAGGTTTGGCTAAAGATATCACAACCTGTATTCATGGCACAACTTTGGGGCCTAGAAAACCTCAAAATGCGTACACTGGTACTCAATAATGAGTCAAGTTTTTTTCTGTTTATCGTCTTGTTGATCTTTATTAGACAGCTTCAGAGTATGCACAAGATATGACAAGACTTCAAGAGATACAAGATTTTGCGAATATAACATTTAAAGATGAATGTCAAATGCTAAAAAATAGTGTTAAAGTAATGATTTGTTCTGTGAAGTCTGTTGTTCACTTTGCTGGAAACAACCTTCAACGAGCAATAGAGGTAACCTCTTTTTTTTCTTTTATTATTATTCAGTCCGAAAATCACGTGACAGTACTTTTTTTGTACTTACTAACGTATCTTTGTTTAAAAGGAAGCAAAAGCGATTTGGCAAGATTTTAAAAACGATTGGTTGATGCAAAAGTACTTTCCTGGTGCTTTATGCTCTTTACATGATAACTGCTTTATTGCTATTTATGCAGGCGACGTTCAATTTTTTGAGGAGGTACCACCATAGCAAGCAGAAAGCGAATTTTTTCTACTTTTTTGTAATTTTTTTTGCTAACATTTTTCCTCTGTAGTGTATGCTGTACTATATTAATTTCGCGAAAACGTGGCCCATAGCAAATATGGTAATTAAGTACGTAATTAAAAGATTTTTCTTTTGACAGACGTTTGTCAGAAGTTATCGTTTTAATTTATTGTTCGCTAATAATGTTATTAAGGGCACTACTGAAGCAAGCAAAGTCTGTTTCACTTCCTTACAGCTCTACTCTTGATCCAATAATTGATGCACTGGAAGATACTCAATGGCCTTGTTTCTCTAATATGAAGAAAGAACAGCACAACGAGACGTATGTTATTTGATAACGATGTTTAACGAGTTCCAAAAAACCCTGACACATACCTCTAGAGATGGCGAGGTAGAGTTTTTACCTCTACCTGATAACACATATAATCTTGACGCATTTAATAATGGTGTACTACAGCGTAAGGCTATATTCTAACTTCAAAAACAAAAAAGAATCAAAAATGTACTGACGATCTTTTTTTTGTAGTGCCGGTAAGTGACGACATCTTGACGCTACCTCCTCAACAGATGCCTGAAACGCTAAGCCCTGGTTTGGATATGAGTGATATAGTACTCGAAACACCTTCTCCGAACAGCATGTTCAGTCCAGTAGCGAGTGATGAAACTAATCCATTTTTTAATGATCAAATGTTTGTATTGTAGCCCAAAAAAAGAGAAAGATCTTTTTCAAAAAAAAGGCAAACAGGCCTGCCATTGTATATAAATGACCTTAAAACTGCGTGGGGCGTATTTTAAGTTTTAAATGCTCAACGTAGATTGGTGTCACAAGATAATGACAACGTGTCATACTAATGATTCAACGCGTACCAAGACAGTAACAGCGTTTGTGGTACTATTAGTAACCTCAAAAGTAGTAGAAGTATCAAGCCTTCTATGGAAACCGTGGTAAAACGACCTATCGTGAGGCATTCAACTTTTGATCAAACAAAACACAATGGAAGTGTGTACACTTCAGTCTAGTTTACGAACCGTAGAATCTCAACCCAGGCGCGTAACTTGATGTACCACTCAATACCGCAGCGTGGTTTTCAAAACGTGACCGCACACAAATAAATCGACCGCAAGTGAGCCACAACCCTTCGTACGAGTTCTGGTTGTATAGAAACATACACGCGAACCTTATGCGCTACGGTAGAGGCCACCACTGAGTGATTTTACACATTCAATATAGGTCCTCTGGTAGAAAGTTGCATATTATGGCAGCAAATTCCAGTATTCAAAGCGCACAAGTCGGTTAGACGCATGCTAGTGTAGCGAAACATGACAACTGACAACTTTGATGACTTTGTAGAGGGTCTACTACGCGATCAACCTAATTTTAAATTGGCAAAACAAATTTGCTTTTCCGA
Organism: Trichosphaerium sp. ATCC 40318; assembly: GCA_038496445.1. Classification (NCBI taxonomy): domain Eukaryota; phylum Discosea; class Flabellinia; family Trichosidae; genus Trichosphaerium; species Trichosphaerium sp. ATCC 40318. The sequence continues at coordinate 8,881 of JALMLS010000483.1, forward strand.
GCTTACAACCGACTTTTATGATGATCACGTTGTGCGACGAGGAGAACCGCTTGTAGTAACGGGCGTAATGGAAAATTGGGCGCAAACCGAAATGTTCTCAATAGAGTGGCTGCGAGCTAACTGGGGCGACACTGAGTTGGTCAATTCACCACGGGACGTTAACACACTGGAAGACCTAAAAGGCTGGAATTTGGAACGCTTCATACGCTATTTGACAGGGTAAGCGTCTCTAGGGACACTCACGCGCGTGAAGAAAGTACTCATGATGTTTAGGGAAGACGAGGACGACAGAGAACTGTATGGTAAGTCCGCACTTCTTACACGCACTGTACGCCAGTAAAATCAATCTACGTTGTAGGTAAAGACATCGCTTGCGCTCCTCAATGGAAAGAATACTTCTCTGAGGTTTTACAAGATTATTTTTGTTATCAACCAAACGACCTCGTCTCTTGCTTAGATCCGTGCGTATACCCATGAGCGCCTTTATGTATCACTAACACTCCTTCCCAGCGAATTGCAGCCGTTAACCCTGATGACGTATATTGGCAAACAGTACGTTTTATTTGTAGTTTAGCGCTTGTTTATCATTGTAAAACAATGTGGAAAAAACGTAAAAAAAAATGGTGCCACAGGAAATTTCTTTTATTCAGCACTTAGCACAACGCTTGCTTTTGGGCGTTTAGTACCAAAAATGAGCGCGTTGAGAAACTGTACTGTTTTCTATTTTTTTGTTGTACAAAAGGGCGCAAAAAGCCTACATAAAGTCTTTTATCAACCTCGCGATCGTAAACGTTACGCGAGGAATGAGCGACTTGACCATTGAAGCGAGAAAATAGCACGTTTCGTAATTTCTCAAAAAATGCACAATTCCGACCTTTCTGAGCGTATCAACCTCTTACAAACATTCAAAGCGCCTAAACAACAAAAAACGCTCCTTTTTTTACGTACTGGTTTTTTTTTGCTAACACACGCATAGACTCACTTACACGCCCGGTCATACAGATGTGATGGGTTCATTAGGCCATAATTTGTTGCTGTCAGGCGAAGAGGGCGCACATGCGTACTGGTTTATGATGAAATCAGGTGATGTAGAAAAAGCGTCGCAATTGTGGAGAGAAAACAAAGGGCCGCTCTCCCATGATCTTCACTGGCTTCCTCCAGAATTTTTTGTTGGATGTGGCTTTGATGTGCTGGTTGTGAAGCAAAACATTGGCGATTTGGTGTTTGTACCACCGCAAGGCGTTCACCAGGTTATCAATAGGGTACGAGCGAATTTAGAAAGTCAAAGACGTTTTCTGAAAAAAAAATAATTAAAACGTTGTTTTGCTTTGAATTGCAGTTTTGAGCTTAATCCGAATCACGGCGTATGAAGTTGATTGACTTATGGTTGTGTAGGGAGGATTTAGTGTTAAAGTCGCATGGAACCGACTTACTACAGATGCTATTGCGAAGACATATCGGACTGTGTTACCTAAGTACCGTCAACTGTGCAAGAATGAAGTGTATCGCGTAAAAGCGATAATCTACTATGCTGTGCGCGACTCTCATAAAAAACTGACGTCTACATGTCCTAAAGAACGACATCAAGCAATGTATAGATTAAAGACGTTACTACCTTTGGTACGTTCACATTTTGGCAAATCTACAATTTTGTTTTGTTGAGATCGCATACAAATCCTTTATTTTGGTTTGTACTGTTACTTGCTTACCTTTTTAATGTGTTTGTAGTTGGAAGATTTTATTTTTGATGACACTGTATCTCCTTCTGCCATGGCTCGCTGGCGTGAGAAGAGCTTGACCATTCAAACATGGGATTCGTCAAAAGGCGAGCTGAAACACGTACGTTTTGAATTATTTTTGCTTTTGTGTAGTTACCCACGTCACTACGCGTTCGTATTTATTTCCTATTGACTAAGTTTTTATTAGTCTCGAGTGTGCGATTTGTGTGGTGCTGATATTTGGAATAGAAGTTACCATTGCTGGACGTGTAATGGTGGAGACCTTGATATATGCTTGCATTGTATTGCAGAAGGGCGTGGGTGTATCCACAATGATGCGTTAGCGTTAACTGAATACATTCCACTGGAAGCTTGCAAGGCATTTGCTGAGCGTGTTAGAACGGATTACAATGATGCATTGATACAAGAAAAGATGCCAAAGGAGTACAGGATGTTAAAAGCGGTCAACAAAAAACGTCAACAAGGTGATGTTTCTACAGCGACTGTGGCGTATAATATCATTCAAGCACATAAAACGGTACGTGTACTTTTGTTGGTTTTCGAGCATTTGATTTGTTTATGCTGTTTTTCAGGGTGGTACAAGCCACTGTCATCAATGTAAGAGACAGAAGCCATTGTATTGGATCGCAGAATGTTCAAAATGCACATTGTTGTATTGTGTACCTTGTTTATGGAATCGTTACGCAATGAACCAATTAGACACAATGCGTAAACCAAAATGGCAGGCGCGTACACTCACTCTACAAAACCTCGCAAATAATTTTAAGTTTACTGTTTTGTTTCTTGCTCATATTCTGTTATTAGTGTCCCAAGTGCGATGGTAACTGTAATTGTGCGGCGTGTTTACGTAGTCATGGACAGGAACCAAAAACGTTCAATCTCAAGATAGAACACCCTCCTACTCTTGTGAATAGGACGTCAGTGTTGCCTAGGGCATTTACAAGTGGGGATGCATTGGCTTCAGTTTGCGATGTTGGTCCTAGATACCGTGGAGGTCAACTAAAAACCCTTCTTACACAACGAAAATCAACGTACAGCTTTGCAACTAGTATTGGTTATCACGTAAACAGACAACCGCGTAGACCCAAAAAGATAACGAAAACGCCCGAAACAACGGCAGAACATGTTCCAAAGCCTATTAAGAAGCGTAAAGTCAGCACTGAAGGAGGTGGAATAGCTTGGGACTTTAGGGAGTATAAAAGACCAAAGTTGGCTCCTGGTTCTTCTGACCTAAGGCAAAACTCGCCTCAAAGGCAAGTAGGGGATATGGTTGAACTTGCTGAAGTAGCTACAAACCTTGCTATGCGTGAGAAAAGCCCACAAACAACAGTACGTTCATAACAAAGGAAAACTGGTTAACTTGTTCGGTTTTTTAATGATGCTTTTTTAGAACCCTGCGGCTATTAATGATCCTATGGAACGTATAATAATGGAGTTATCACGTATGAAGTCATCAAGGAATGGAGAGATAAATCAAGCAACTGAGGAGTATCATTCAAGCGACAGTGCTCCGATGGATAAGTCTACTTCATCAGCAACTGATGATAACCTCTATGATCCTCACTCACATGAGGAATATGCTGAGGATACACCAGAACAAATTGCTGCAAAGGCTTTAATGTGTCAAGCTGATTATCATCCTTCTCCTGCGAAGAAGAAGAAGAAAAACAAAAAAGAATCAAAATCTCAAGTCAAAAAAAGGTCCGACTCTTTGATCATAAAGTCAGAACGAGTCAAAACACGTGGTGTTTTGAAAAGACATGAAGAAAATACTTTATCACATAGCCCTCCAGAAGCAGCTTATATACCTCCAAGACGTTCAAAGAAGCCTAAACGTGTTTCTTCATCAACACATATGTATCAAGAACAAAGAACTCAAGATGACAACTCCAAGTCATCTCCAACACGAAGTAATCGTTATGCTATGCGTGAGAGAACTAGAAATGCTAGTGCTGTTATACAAGAAGTAAACTCTGATACAAAGGATACATTGAATCAGTATGATAACCCTGATGATTATAAACCGAAGAGAGCTAGACCAAAACGTTGGAGAAAGATTGGATACGCTGAAGGTCTTAAAGATTTTTTATTCACAAACGAGAACGAGCAATTATTGGAGTTGTCCATGGGTAATAGAAGGACAACAAGAGCTATGGCTGCTACTGTTGGTAGTGGTAAAAGAAAACTACCTTTCAGCTATGAACAGAGTTCTGGAGTGAAGCAGAAGGGCCAAGATAGAGCTGGTGTACCATCAAAGAGAGCAAAGACTCAATCGAGCTCTGTAACGCCTCAACGATACGTTGCTAAGCGACAAGTGACTTCAGGTACGTTTTTTTGACTGTAAAAGCGTAATTGTTTTGTTAATGAGTTTAGGGTCAACAACAGCTGCTCATACGCCAAGCACTACGCAGATAAAAGTGGAGAAGCCTGAACCTAAGGTTAAATCAAAGCCGAAACTACCGATAAAGAAAACTGCTATCAAAGAAACATCCCCAAAGATACCAAAACCGAAGGTTACTAAAAAAGAACGACGTGTTGTGGCGGTTGAGGATAATGTTGATTCAGACGATGATTCATTAGAAGAATTACGAGCTAAAGTAGGCGGTAGACGAAGGTCTGCACTAATACAAGGTATGAAACGAGTGCATATACAGTTACAAGGTTGTTTACTTACTTTGTTATAGATATTGAGATTGATGTTGTCACAATGAAAGATACTATTCCTTATCTTCCATTTAATAATCCTTCTGAACCAACAAAGTTGGTACAGTCGAGGAGACGTGGTGGAAGGGGAAGAAGTGATAAAGATGCGTGTAGTATTGAGAAATTTGCCAAACTTGCAGTGACACATCAACATCGTTTGAAACAGTTGAACCAGCTTTCGCAGTATGTTTATTCTCTTGGTTGGTGTAAGGCCTCTGTACGTCTCTTTGTACTCTAGTAAGCGTACTAATACTTTATTTATAGAATTGGAATACACCTTGGCCCTGTGCTGTTATTGAACAGACGGAGACTCTTGTTCAAGTAATGTACTTGAATGACTCTTCTTTGTACGTTTATTTTTTTTGGGTTGTTTTTTAGCATATCTTCCATCACGTGATTATGATACTTATGCCTGAGGTAGGGAATGGAAGTCAATAAAGGATGTTACACCATTAACAAAGAATTTTCATAAACACATGAAGCGTGGAGAGAAGGAGTCCAATTTTTTACAAGCAGTACGTTTAACTTATTTTTTTTTGACACATTTTGACACATTGTTTTTCTTATTTTTTTCCTAACATTTGCTTGTAGGTATATGATGCGTATGCTATAGCTAGAAAATGGGCAGAGTCAAACGGTATGGCTGCTCTACGAGTCCCTCACTCTGCAGACGTTTATTGAAGTAGAGATGATAACGACTATTGATGTTTGACGTTTGTTTTGAACGCTCTTCCACATCAGTAGATTTGACGATTTTTTTCCCTCACTTCTTGTGTACCAAACACATTTTTTTGTACAATATTGTTGTAAAATAGCCAGTGTACTTTTTATTTTTGTAGATAAAAGTGCTACAATAGTAATAAAAGAAAACTATCTTTTGATATTGAGATAAGCGTTACTTCTCTAACAAAACTTCCGTAACAGAGAAGATCTTGCAGCCTACCCACTAATGAGAAGCGTAATTCACACATAGCATTGTAGGTGTAGAACAAGTGCAATAGGCCATTACTTTAGGTAAAGCTATGCAGTTTGATATGAAGATGAGGATCAATCAATACATCAGGAATTTTTTATGGATTGTGGCATACAAACTGTTTTTCTTTCTTACTGTCCAGAGTAAACCGTTGCAATAAAGTGACTGTTTATAATTGCATTGACTACATAAAGCCATAGCACGAAGGTTGGTGCATCATGGATTTGGCGTACAATGGAAAACGAATTGATGCGCGATTGTACGTACTATACACCCAAAAATGCTTAATGCAACCCTAGAGTAAACTCTATAGCAGGTTCAATAGATACTAAGGTTGTTGCTTTGAAAGCAGTTAGTCATACGCTGATAGAAGCATACGCAGAAGTAAATACACGCAATGAGTACCTGGAATCCCGCGTTGAAGAACAAGATGGGAATATCAATACTCTTACAGAGCAATTGAGCACAAAAACAGAGCATATAAACGCTCTTAACCGCGAATTGAGTGAAAAAACGGAAGAAATCGAAAAATTACGTTCAATAGCCGCTCTTGCACATAAATTGGTTGAAAACAATACCAATAGAAACGAAATAGTAGCTTCTTTAACAGAACTGTTGCAATGAATACAAGTTGAACGTAAAATTCTGTGTAGAAAATAGTTGACTTAAAATACGCGCTCCTACGCAACCTAGGGGCTTATAAGCTGTCTAAGTATTCGTTAATGCTTGCTTGATGAGTGAAGAATCCATTAAAATGTCTGAAGCCAACAAATACGCTTGTTTGGCCAAAAAATCACGATATCCGTGTAATTGGTTGTATACGCACTATATTATGGTAACATTGCTTTTTTGAGCAACAAAGAGCACTGTGAGTGCGTTTGTTGCATTTATCCTCTTTGTCGGTTTTAAAACTAAGCTGCTGTACGTAATAGAATTGCAAGTAGCGCAGAAGAATGTGTCAAACATAAACCACAACTTTTTTTCCTTTATGGCGCCAGCGTATAAAATTCAAACCAGATTTTATCATTTTTATTAGTAACTGTTGAAGTGGTAACATTACGTTGTTGCATTGTTAACTCCGGTACGAGATGCTGTAAGTACGAGATTATGGATAAGTGTAACGATCTATGGAGACTACCCTCTGAGTAGGCTCGTTTCTTTATCTCAGAACGGGTAGTGCGAACTCAGACATCGAGTCTTCACCACTTCTGTTTTGTTTACAATGTCAAGTAGAAGCAGTGCAACAAAAAAAAAGAGCGCAAGAGGCTGATATCTTGTTTATTCTTGTGATATGGTTTATTCTCCAATGTTGTGTACAACACATGGAGTCACATTAGCTGATTTAGCGGTGAATACAGATCCACATGAAGGTGTTTTTACACTTTGCATTTGCCTTGAAAACGGTTTTAAGTTAATCATGCTTTGCATACTTTGTCTTTTTCATTCATAGTTATCCACACACTTGCAAATCCTCCATCTCCGGGTATACCTACTATTTGTGCTTTTGTATGAGGTCTGTCTTCAGGATCCTTATTAAACATACGATGAAAAGAACTGCTCCATCCTTGAAGAGTAGATACTTTAGAATCGTAAGAAGGTTCTTCAAGAATCCAAGGAAATAGCTCTCTATAGGAAGAATAAAACTGTTTCCCTTTGTCTACCATGGCTTGATTGTATGAACTGAAAACAAGACAACCGAGAGGTGTACCTCTATGACCACCAAATATATCTAAGCACTCTTTATCTTGTATGTCTGATGTCTTAAGATCATCAGTTGCATTACATATCACAGTTATTTCAGTGAAACTCTTCTGTGGACTGCCTGTTCCTTTCATCTTTCTTCTCGTTCTTCTTGCTTTGTTATTCAACTTACTTGATTCCCTGAGATAAGATCCCCATTCTGTCAGACATGACTGATCACATGCTAATACAGACAACTCCTTATTGCTTTGTAGAACAGAAATAATTGATTCTAGAGTTATTACACGTTTATTATCGCTGTATTTGTCTACTATGTTCTTATTCATCTTGGTGGTATCAACACCCACGTTGTGGAGGTGGAAATAGTCGAGTACAATATCGCACAGTGACGGAAAGTTAGAAGCGGCTATTTTTTGTATGTAGCACGCTTGGTTTATCTGTTTCAGGCGAGATATCAGTTTTACGCCGTTTTTGAACTCTTCGCTTCCTTGTTCGTCATTCGCAGTAGCGACAACCCAGAATTGCGGCCTCGCAACGTAATACATCAAGACATTCTCTTTAAAAGTTCTGAAATTTTTGGTAAACGATCACTGAATACAAGGTGTCCAGTACAGAAACATGCAATTTGTTGAGGAATAGGTTTAGATAGCAAAAACTACAACTGTTCCATACTCAATATTGGAGTTTTTTTATGATGTATGACGAAGGGGAAGCATCGCTTTTGAGATAGTTAGAAATTCCGAAAAGTTTGTGTTGAAAAAAAGTACTTTGACTGTCGGTACTTCTCCTCGGCACACCATGAACGAATCGCAAAATGGTTTTAGAGTATAAGTATAGAATACTAGCTACATATTCTAAATCTATCAATTGAAGGTTAAGATGTGAGAAAAAACGTCTCAAAGATTCTCGAAATCCCATAAATATCAACAATCAAAAATTTCAGTAATTTTCTTGAAACTGTCTCAAAAGCGATGCTGCCCCGAATTTTTGTGTTGATGAGTTTCATCTACTGGAAAGTGATATCGTAGTGCATTACAAGTGTTGGCGTACTATGAAGGTATTGGGCATATCACTAATCTGTAACCGAGGCTTTTATGCCAAAAGTGGTTGAATACGTATTAAGGCTACGGTTTATGCTGTAATATTGCCTTTAATCGTGCAACAACACGCAATGGCGCTATGTGTACAAATTATAACCTGGACTTCGATAAAACTACGTTTTAGCGTCTGACACAAGTCGCCTTTAGCTAATACAGTAAGATGAAACGCGAACCACAATTTTTTTTTCTTTCAATTGCAAACATTTAAATTCAAACCGGCTTAACTTTTCCTTTAGAGTGTTTAAGTGGTAACATTACGTTGTTGCATTGTTAACTTCGGTGCGAGATACTGTAAGTACTAGATCACCGGATAGGTGCGCAATCTATGGAGACTCCCTCTGAGTAGGCTCGTTTCTTTATCACAGAACGGGTAGTACGGACGAAGAATTAGCGCGGTCTCCACCACTTTTTTGTTGCGAAAACCAAGCCTGAGATACTTTATGAATGTGAATCCTCAGTTCCATACAACACAAGTTGTGACGAGAAATTGTACTTAGAATAAACTTACAACTATTACCGTTCAAAATAATCCAACAATCTTCGTCTGTTTGTGCTTCTTAACCTCTTCCTTAGTGATTGGACCTCTCCTTACGCCTAAAAACGCTTTTTATATCGAACAGGCTTTAAACAGTGCGAAGTGTCTCAATACCTGTCATATTATTCTCTTTGGATATTAAACGCATCCATTGCGCTAATCCCTTGCCTTTTGCCAAAGGTACTTTCATTCTCGTTCCATCTATGCGTTTTTTGTTCTCCTCAGGCCATTGAGTTGCTGGTTACGTATTACTCTTAACAACAGTGAGTACAAGTGATGTTCAAGGGATATAAAATGTAAGGTCAGACAAGAGTCCTCCGCTTTAATTTAGAACAGAGTCTTGTGTAGGCTGTTGACTACTCGCGCATAAGTCACATGTTGTTAACAGTTTAAGAAGGCTCTGCCATAAAGTAACTGCTGGCTTTGCAACAAAAGGGTGTGTACTAAAATGTCGAAAAAAAAGCCGAAAAAATGTCAAAGTGATATTGAACTGTTCGCCACAAAGGGAGACAACTGGGTTATGGCGCTCAGTCGCCGCTAGGCTCTGCCCCCCCAAACCCCCCTGAAAGGGGGCTTTCTAAATAGTTCCTATGGCATAATATAGGATAGTTAGTGTGCCAAATTTTCGACTTTTTTTTGACAAAGTTCTACATATTTGGGTTTCCCAACAAAAGAAAACACGTGGAACCAAGAACCAGCAATGGTGTTAACTTACTAAACCAATCACGTGCTGCATTTATAAGGATGTATGTACTTGCATCCACAGAGAATTAGCTAACACAGTACCGTATAGAATGTGTCAGCTATTGGTGCGTCTACCAAGGCAAAGAGTTGGAAAAAAGGCGAATATTCTAGTCAGTGAAACATAAAATTATCAGTTTTCTATTCTTGCCAATTAACACAAAATGGGTAACACACAAGCAACTGCAGGTCCAGAACCTACCGTAAACGCGACTGAAGATCCCTCAGTAGGCTATGCAAGGTCTCTTCTGTCAAAAGGTACTAGATGTATTTTGCGCTATTTATTCTAAACTGCTCCAGAATGCTTTATTTATGGCGAAGACGCTATAAAAGAACATAACATGGAATATAATTCCAAACCATCTCTAGCAGACAAAGTACGCTTCTATTTAAAGACTTATACTCACAAACCGCTTATTAAGGAGTTTTGCCCCGAAGTGCAAGAGGTGCTATCCGAAATACAAACGGGTTTTCTTAACGTACCAGATAAGTTTTATATGACTGGTAACCTTACAACTAAAGCACAAGACATTACAATGAGAGTACTAAATAACGCTGGTAAGTGACATGTTAAGTAGCACAGTGGTATAACGCTTCATTGTAGAACAGAATACGTTTACAACTGTATCAGGGGCTTTAACAGAGACATGTATTAAACAATTAATAGCATGCGCCAAACGTGCTGAAATTGCTCACCTCGGCGTTGGATCACAAGTCGATTTGACTAAAAGAAAGACATGGGCAATTCCTGCCAAGGATATAGAGTTATCACATGATCTCCAAAATTTCGATAGAGGTCAACTCGATTATATCAATAGAGAGCTTGTACAAAGCTCAAAGGGTCTAAGTGTTCAGTAAGTAGTTAACTCAGTTATAAAGGAAACTCTAACATCGTCTTTAAAGGCCCTACAAGCTCTTGATTTACGAGCCAGGTGATTTTTTTGTTGAGCATGTTGATTCGCAATATAGTACAGAACAGATAGGCACTATAACACTGCAGTTTCCCACTGCTTTTACTGGTGGTGAGATTATACTTTCTGGCGGTAGTAGTGTTGTCGACCCATCAAAGCATAACGGATTAATGTCTTATATAACTTGGCTATCATGTGTTCCTCATAATGTACAGCCTTTAAAAACTGGTTACCGTGTTGTTTCTTTTGTATACTTTTTTTTCCTTTATTTTTCTGATTTTTGTGTATAGTATTAAGTCACTTGAGAATGAGTCTGGCCCGCTTCTACATGGACGAGATGCTATTATTTATCAACTTATTAAAAAAGCCAAAGGATTCTCAGTTACTGCAACGCCTATTACTACTAGGGTGTTATCAGCATCCGATATTTGGGAAAACTACATTAGCAAATATCAAGTAAGAAAAAAAAAACCCCACTATTTGTGCACTACAAGTTTTAATCTCATTTCTAATTTAATTCCCTTTGGTTTCTATGCTTATGTTTGTTTTTAATCAAGAAAGAATGCTGGATAGGTGATTATTCTTGTGACTATCAGGAATATCCTCTTATGAAAGTCCCTTTGGAGCAAAATGTAGTTGTGTTGCAAGCATTCGCTGAACCTTTAAAAGAAGAGTGGCATCAGGGGATTAGTGAATCTTTCTTTGGTGATGCAAAATGTGTGGGCCATTCTACTTACGGAAATGGAGACTGTGGTATGTACATTAACCAATCCAAAGTTGTACAACTTACAAAAAGTACTCTAGGAAACTACTATTACTACAGATACAGTGCACTTTGTGTACGTTTTTCAGAATGAACAAGAAGAAGGACCGGACTCCTAGTGTTTAATAGGCAGGACCAATACAAAATGATCTTGAAAGAACGACAGTTTGGTACAATATTCTGCGTATCACACCATACTATTGATGATTTGAAAATAAACTGTATCATAGAATCTTCAAGAATAAACATATTCGCACTATTTTTCTCTCATTAACCTTGTCTACGCAGTGAAAACATTACTAGGATGTTTCTGTATCATGTCAGATTCCTTATTATTAACACTAGCGTCTTATGCTTTTGTATCTTGTGTATATAAGAGGCATTCTTACCATTGTCGGAGAATAGATAACCCGTATGCAACACGTGTTGTTGGGTTGTAAAATACAGCCTTGCTCACTGTTGTACTGTATATTTTGAACGTTTTGTCTACAAATACGTCTCACATGCAACTAAAGTTGGGATAGTGTAAACGTACTTAGGCAGTTAAGGCACCTTTTGTTTGTTTGTTTGGTTTATTCGATTGTCTAAAAAATCCCGTTACGCGTTACATTATAGTACAACACAAGCCTATGGCTTGGGATCTGCCCTGATAACCCTTTTGAAACAGAATTCGCTTCGTCAACTCAGTGCAATAAATTTTCAAAACTCCTGAAACTGTGCTAGCTACCGGACAGTTTCTTTATTACGGATTCTCCTGCTTTACAAGACAATCTCATGAGAATTATGAGGCTAAAATCGATTGGGAAGACCGATCAGCCTCCCGTCTCATCTAGAATTTGGGCGTATTTTTTATTCAAAAGCATGTGTTTTCGTGCTGTGCAATTTATGGTGCTATCAAGAAAATTGTGTATGCACTATTTCAGCTTATTGCACGTCAAAGGGAGGCCAATGTTTGCAACTTTGGTGAATTAAAACTGTACCTGCAAAGCTGAGACAGTTCTCCGCGCTTAGTTTACGCTAAGAGCAGGAACTCGTTAAATGACTATCGTCACATAGCGAAAAGACTAGTGCTAGTCAATACGACCTTAGGGCACATTTTTGTTGCGTATAAAGGCGTTCTTTGTCTTGCCTGAGCAATCTCATTTTAGATTTTTCAGTTCCTTTCCGTGTATGTATTTGAGGTGATGGTTGACGTGGCTATTATGTAAGTACGTGTAGGTGACTTGTTCATTAAATATGGCCGATAATGCTTCATGTACGGCCTTGCGGCCATATTGTGATTCATACACTACTATACACGTACACCTGTCTATACAATAAGTAGCTGCAGGAAACAAGACAGCAGGAGCAAACTATAGATTTAGAAACTCTTTCCTTTTTTAGTTCCCTTTTACCTCTTTTGAATCTCTAAAAACACCCAACTCATATCTCGAATGCAACTTCTCCACATACTTTTCCTAGCATCTATATGCTTATGCTATGCTCAATGGAGACCTTACAGATCTTCTTCGTATTCAAACAATGACTACAACCCTCATAGACCAGGAGCAAGGACATACTACCAATACGACGCTGTCAATACATTTTTGGGACAACCTCGCGACCTCAGAGATACAGAGTGCGAAGAAGACTACGAAAGGCCTAGATACTACCAACACGTCATGAAAGCTAGCTGTACAACCAAAGGTAGAGGATTTAGCAGACCATGCGCAGCTTGCCGAAGAGGTTACGACGTTGTTGACATGAGGTTCGGTGGTTGCGATCAGCATACTGTTGATTGTCATCCAACCCATGATTTGGACGTTAAGGCTCGTTATGGAGTTCCATACATTGTTCTTAACAGAGGAGAAGATTGCGCTGTTAACATTTGGTATAACTGCAGAAGAAGCGACACTGGTAGAAGTGGTTCAGGTTCTTCCTCAGGTGGTGGTGGACACTAGATTTTTTATCTTTATCACTTGTCTATTCACGCCAATAAAATATTTGTTATCAAGGCTAGTGTTAAAACGTTTAAAGTACTGTTCAATTGTTTTTTTATCTTAGTGCTGTGCTATTAATACTTGTTTGTCGACTAAGGTTTGGTTGGTGCGGTGCGATTTTATACTGTACTATACTGCCTAGCGTTCGCGTGGCTAGTTGCTTTCAATGTCTTAGAGGCAGAAAGAAATATAATATTTCTCTTGTAAAGCCTTAGCCTGTTTGCCTTCTTGTGGACCAAAAAACCCTTTGGCGGCGTCTCGTCGAAACAAACCCAAAAAGCGGAACTTTTTTTTTAAAGTAATAGTTTTTTTACAAAAACCGAAAATGTACATAAACATTCACGTTTTTTTGTGTTAACTTGAATTATTCAGTTTCGAATTTTATGCCTCTGCTTACTGCAATGGTCTTTTTTTTATTTGAGTAAGAACCTTTCGAGTACTTATTCAAAAACAAAAACAGTCAAATTTTTTTTTTTTGTTTTTTCAAGTCTTGCCTCGTTCTTTTCGCGAAGTATAAGAAAATTAAAGGCAACGCTAGTTGCGTTACTCCGAAGAGATTGTGCCTATATTTTTCCCAATTAAACAATAGACAATCTCGCGAAAAGGTAGAACCAGCTCAATTCTCCTTACCTGATATTGCAGTGTACAAAACAGGCGCTACTCAAAGATATAAGCGCAAACAGTACGTCTATTATTTTTTTCTATGTAGTGCGCAGTAACTTAGTACTAAAAATCACGTGCTGCCGCGAAAATTAGCTCAAAACAAGCGAACGTTTTTAATTTTGTTTTTGGTTTGGGTTTCGCTAAAACCTCGTGGACAGGTATTAGCGACACTCGCACGAAGATTGCCGCTGGCAAAACTGTTTAGAACAAAAAGAAACGTGCAGTTTTTTTCCAAAGTGTTTTATTTGAGTAATCCAATTATAGCGAGATATTGCTGCAAGTGCAGTATTACTAGACGTACGCTCACCTTAGTTATGGTGAGTGGCTCTAAAGAGACCTGGTGCGTTATTATCTATGTATAAAGCATACGTGCGCGCGACACAGCGTAATTTTGGAAGATAGATCTTTATCTTGGAAGTCTGAACAAAAACAGAAGTCTCAAACTGTGCGCTGACTGCTCTCGTTTTCCCATCACTAATAGTTTCTACGCTAGCACAATGTGATACTGGAGAATTATGTTGCTTTCCTATTACAAAAATTAAAGTACGTTCCCTGTCAACGTCACGTGATATGCGTTTTAAACAGCGTATTATAAAACTAATTACGTTATTAGAAAAAAGAACAAAGGAAGCCAATAACTTGTTTGAAAATACTGCACTCGCCCAAAACAGACTTTTACCGGGATAGGATGAGATTACAAAAAAATAACTTGTTGACCGAATAATTGGCTGTAAAGTACGTTTTATGAACGTATTAACAAGGTACACTTTTTGAATTGGTATTTTTTTTTTCGCGTTTTGTTTTTACGAAAGTTTCTGCGTTTGTTCTCGCTATCCCGAGAACCAATAATTACATATTACGTTACCAATAATTAAAACAAACGTGAGGAGATTTTACCAGTTTTTTACTGTAACCAAAACAAGGCAAAGGTCAACAAAACTGCAATTCTCTTTTGTTTTTTTTTTCTTTTGTTTGAGAATGTCCCGATTTGGTTTCCAGTTTTTTTCGTGATGTATAAACAAATAATTAATCACGTGATAGTTTAAAAACGATTTCAAAGGTTTGAAGAGGAAAAGTCTCAATTCTATCGGAAAGTACTGGAACACTTGGGAAAACACTAACCTAGGCGCAAATGGCCATTGAATAACGGAATCATTCGAGTTTGTGCTTTAACAAAGTCGGGCAACGTTTATATTCACCAAAGCTCTGGTACGCTATATATTTAAACTCCACTCGTAAAATGAGCGCGTTTAATAAAGTACTATCTATCTTACGACCACAAAATTTTTCAATCCTAGAAACGTACTGGTTTTTTTTTTTTTTTGAAAGTTTTCTTTTTGGACACAGAATTAAGACCTCAATGGGAAGTATTTTATAAAAAACACATAAAATACAGCCGGAATAAACGTATTTAATTTTGTTAATAATGTTTCACAAAAGGTTTCTGCTATCGTGCACTAACTAGCGTGAACGAAACGTCAAGAATATTCCAGAAAACAACATTAAAATAAAACAAACACCAACAACACACCTCCTCCTCACAACAAAAGCACTATTATGCGCGTATTACCTCTATTATTATTGGCTCTCTATGTATCAGTATCTCACGCATGTAACGGCAATCCTGCAGGCATAATGCCCTTCTCAGCAAACAATGAATGTACAACAGGGATTCACGCTGATTCTCACAACCCAGCAGAAGGTAGACTCAATTTTCCATCAGAGTGTCCTGGCGTTACTCCCCACACAAGAGCCCTTTGGAGTGGGTTCATAGTTCCACACAACGCCCCATACGCTGGTATAGCCACTCCCGATTCAGAGTTCATCGAGTATATGGATTGTGCTCCTGGTAGAGACAACCCACCCCAACCTTGGTTGGCGCGATGGGTATCACACCAAACAGTCGGTGCACCTATCAGACATTTGGACCTTTACAAATGTATTGGAACATATCCTAATGTAGTTTGCGATAATTTTTGTACCGATTGCAATAGGCAGATGTTCTGGTACATGGACAGAGGGACTTGCAAAGATTTCAATTTAAGCGGTAGTTGGTCTGGTATTACCTATGATTATGGTTACCCTCATGTCTGTACTGAATCTACTACACTGGCTTCTTAAGCTGGTTTAAATGTATAATATAAAAAACCCAATTTTTCCAATACTAAATGCCGTATTATGTTGTTTTTTTCTTTTTTCTTGCGTCTATCTATCCTTACTGACTTTTCTAAAGAATACTCTAAAAATGCCTCGAGTAAATCTGATTGGGAAGTTTGGTTTTTGTTTTATTTTTTTCGGCTTTTGGCTAGACTTCACATCAGCTTTTTATCACGTGACAAAAAGAATTTCAAGAGATACAATAGGCGAGCGTTTTTTTAATCTTTATGACTAAAAGTGGATTATACTGAACAAAAGACGTTGATGACGCTGTTAGCCTTTGTTTTTAAACCAATGAGACCTATTACAGTTCTATAAAAACCAAAACATAAAACTTCTAACAAAACCTCAAAACAACTCCTCGAACGTAGTTATTCAATTTGTATATGGCCTTCAGGCGTTACAGTAGCGTTTGTGGGTTTTCCCAAATCATTCGTTTGTCGGGGTATCAACACAAAGTGGCGTTCTATTAGAACTCATTCTTATGTCGTACACTATTATTGACAATACAAAACTGTTGATTTTTCCTATTAATTCGCTTGTTTTTCGTACTGATTTCGAGACTTTTGACAGTGCTTCCATTTCCACAGTACTCGCTAATTGATGTACACGCGGAGCAAGTCAATGGTTGGAGTGAAAGAAACAACTTCGTTTTCTCAGCAAATTGGAAATGTTGAAAAGCGATTAAGTAACGTCCAGCATCATTTTTTTACGTTGGTTGTGGACAAAAACATGCCAAAAGGATCAAATAAAACACAAAGTCAAGCAAAGCAACCAAATAGGTTAGCAGCAAAAGTGATATTGGTTGGAAACTCTGGTAAGTCCATGATAATCGCAGAGCTAAATAGACGCGAAATACACAATTATTTGCATGGTATTTACTACCCCTCTTTGTAGCTGTTGGAAAGACATCTATTATACAGCGGTATGTGTATAATAAGTATGGGAGGCATGACAGCACCATAGGAGCTGCGTTTGTATGACAATTTCTTTCGTTTTATTTGAAAACTTGTCGAACTTTGCTTTCTGTTCTTTCTGTTTCAATAACTGTTTCATGGACCACTCACTCGATTTAGCTTACTAAGGAAGTACCAGGAAAGACTATCCAAACCGTTAAACTTGAGATGTGGGAGTAAGTCACGGGCATTACTTATTGTTTCAAAAAACTGAACTTTTACAGCACTGCTGGGAGAATGAGATTCCAAAGTTTTGCGCGTACGTAAGGAAAAACAGTTTGTTGCCAGTCTCCCGTGGATTTGAATTGAAATAACGCTATTTTGTAAAAAGTTAAGCCTACTTTGAAAAAGGCTACTCGCGATTTGTAGCACGCACGTGACTTTCTGCTTTGTGCTCCATAAGGATACACTAATGCTGTAGCTTGCAGAATTGCACAAGGCTACCTATGTTCATAAACCTTCCCGAAAAATCAGGCTGAAGCTAACACAAAATAGCGTTATTTTGGGTCAAATCATGTTTTGTGCTTGTTACTGATTCAACGTAGCAATGTATTATCGTGGCGCGGACATGACGTTATTGGTATTCGACATTGCAAGGAGGGACTCTTTTGAGAGACTTCAGGTTTATAGAGACGAACTATTACAATATCAAAGGGAGCCAAAAGACCAGGTTTTAATTCTTGTTTTTTGTAAAATGTAATTTTATAGCTAACTGTTTCGTGTAGATTCAATTCGTTGTTGTTGGAAATAAATGTGATCTAGATGATAGACAAGTATCTGAGAAAGAAATACAAGAACTCGTGACATATTGGAAGTGTCCATATTATGAAGTTAGTGCTAAAACGGTACGCTTTTCTCTTTTTTCTTTTCTGCAGTTTTCTTGTTTTGGATTAGTTTCCTTTGATTTTCTGTTCGCTATTCTTATGCAATAAAAGGGAAAAAACATTCATGAAATGTTTGAAGATGTAGCACGTGTGACAGAGACATCATTATTAAAAAAATCTTTTCTACAACGTACTAAGCCAATTATAATACAAGAACCCACTCATGATGAAAAAGGTGGTTTGTTTAGCTACCTAGCATCGTGGTTTGGACAATAAACTAAACTTATCCTTGCTACTTCTCAGTTCACATGAGACTCTTGGGAGTCTTTGATTTGTTGATAGCTTACTAACGACCATAATCAAATAACTGTGAGTACTACACGAAATAACTATGAACTACAGTTTCACTACAACTTGCTTATTAATCAATAGCCCAATCTTGATTTAACACGTGTTTGTAAAACGGCTTTATTTTATTGATATCCAAACCATGACGCTAGGTAGCTAAACAAACTATCTTTTTTATCCTGATTGGGTTCTGATGAAATATTTTGCTCCAATTCAGGTTTGGGTAGCAGTGCAGTTTCAGTTACACGTGCTACATCCGCAAACATTTCATGAATGTTTTTTCCCTTTTATTGCATAAGAATAGCGAACAGAAAATCAAAGGAAATTAATCCAAAACAAGAAAACTGCAGAAAAGAAAAAAGAGAAAAGCGTACCGTTTTAGCACTAACTTCATAATATGGACACTCCCAATATGTCACGAGTTCTTGTATTTCTTTCTCAGATACTTGTCTATCATCTAGATCACATTTATTTCCAACGACAACGAATTGAACCTATGTGAACCATTTACACGATGACAAAAACAAAGAATAAGTTCTTACTTTCTCTGGCTCCTTTTGGCACTTCAGAACTTCTTCTCCCCAAACTGAAAGGTACTCAAATGATCTCTTACGTGCAATATCAAATACTAATAACACTGTATTTGTATCTCGGTAAAACCAATCTAAAAAAAAGTAAGAAAATAAAGAGAAGCATTAGAAGCTTACAACCAATGGAGCGGAAACGTCTGCCACCGGTGCTAGAAAACTATTAGTTTTGCTTGCAAATGTGATATGACTTACTCCCATATCTGTAGTTTAATGGCTTTAATTCTCTTTCCTGGTACCTCTTTAGTAAGCTAAAACGTGTGAGTTGCCCATGGTTGTATAATGAAGCAATGCTTGGCTCAAACCGACAAAAAAAAGTTTTCTTTTCAAATAAAGTGAAGTTACTTCTGACTTACAAAGTCTGCGCCAATTGTGCTCTTGTGACTCATGCAGTCATCATATACATATCTATGCACAATGGATGTTTTTCCAACAGCTAGAATAAGACGGGTTAATACAAAAGTGCTGTTACCGCGTCTATTTGGCTGATAAATATCACGTGGCCTTACATGAATCTCCAACCAATATCACTTTCCCAACCAACCGATCTGGTTGTTTTGGTTCTTCTTTGATTTTACTAGAACCTTTTGGCATTATTTTAAACGGTTAAACTACAGTGTGATAATCGCAAAAAAAATACAACTAAGTCACTCAGGCAATGAATGTGAAGAAAAAATATACACGACGAAGTTTGATTTTAATCCATAGTTACATCCCTCACTGTGTCTAATTGAGTCTCTCTCAAGTTCCAAGGTAGTATAGATTGTCTAAGGGATGGTACAGAGAATACAACAACAAAGAAAACCAAGATAGCCTGCAAAACATCAGAAAAACAACCCAATGTATGAAACTTAAGTGCTTTTTTCGTACCAGTACAATTGCACCTATCGTTGCCCCGACGATGATAGGCATGTTATTATTTGAACAATCATCTTTACTCAGTATTAATATATCAAGTCTACACGTGAGTTAATTAAGCGAAAGGTGCTTCATAAAAAAAGTACCCTCCAGCATGTTTTTCTGGAGTTACATCAGCGCATTCGTTTTGCTCATTTTTGTTAACAACATCAACAGTTCCATTGAAACAGGGTGATAGAATAGCATTTATTCGCTTGTTAGACGACTTGTCAATATCCGAAACGTCAATCGACAACGAACTGTTTGTCGTCAATATCAAACAGCCTAAGACAAAAAAAGTAAACAAAAAAGTCAAGAACATTAATTTTGATGGCTCCTGTCAAAGCAAAGAATAGGCTAGGCATACCCAGTATCTAGTCTTTTCCTTCCACAGCTCGTCAAAAACAAAACTTACCTGATATGTTGAGACTAGTAAATGTATCTGAAGTAAGGACCAATACTACATTGCCATTATTTGTAAAGTCTCCGTTTATGACTGTAGGTGTTGTTATAATCAAAGCAGATGGAAGATCTAAAGGAACGACATAGTCTCCGTCAAAGGTGCATCCAGTTGTATCATTGCATTCCAAGCACGTGTTGTCCTCACACGAAACTAAACCGACTTAACAACAGTCTTACGCATTAGAATAAGTTCCGAATACTTACTTTTGGGAGTTTCAGTAGGGGCTTCAGTGGGCATAGCAGATGGTGCCTCAGAAGGCGTTTCAGTAGGAGCTTCAGTAGGAGCTTCAGTGGGAGTTTCAGTTGGAGCTTCAGTTGGAGCTTCAGTGGGAGGTGGAGGGAAAAAGCACGATGAAACAGATACAAGGAGCCCGCCAATATTTCCTGCATTATTAAGTGTAATGGCAAGGTTATGACTTCCTTCTTTTACATTAAAACTGAAGTCGGTAGCTTGTCTGTAATCCATGTAATGTGCGTTCCAAGTAAAGTCTATATCCTCATTATCTAGCTCTACTCTAACAACACTGTTATCTGCCCAACATCTCATTGTTAAATTGCCCGCTAACAAACATTAGAAAAAAATGTCATGTGAGACAACAACAGAACTTTACGCACCACTCTCTGATTGAAATGTTGTCTGAAAAGTAAGGTCGCCTCTAATATCTCCAAAACCCTGCCATGTTATCCACGAAGTCTAAAAATACAAATAAGTTAATAGTATCCAAGTGCCGGCTATTTTTGAATTGAGAACTTACAGGTGCGAATGAAGGCTCGTTAATTGGATGTATCCACGTGTCAAGAGCAGGACTCGATGAAAAAGGTAAGGCATACGATGAGCAACAACCCGTCAGAGGATCAGGACTACCATCGCCAAAACAGTCTGAAAACTCCAGTATAGTGCTCTCGCAGATACTCCAGTGCGTATCTCGAACTTGCGTCATTTGTATTGGCAGAGCTTCGAAAGCATCATTTAAACCTTTTTCTAAGTAAAACAACGCGTCTGTAAGTAAAATAAACCATACCTGTTGGGTACAGGCCAATATCTGTCAAACACTCTTGTATTTCTTGTTCGTAAGGCGTAAACGCATTGGTTAAACCGAATAGAAGTATTGTAACGAGTATTAGAGAGTAGCGCATCCTTTCAAAGTGAAATCAAAGCTATCGCGTGGGTTGGTCTTTTTTTGGATAATCACGTGATCAAGAGCTTCTTCGACGTTCTTGACACAATGCAGTTTAAAAACACAAAACAATTCACACATCACTATGTAAATCAAAAAGTCGTATTCGCGTAAAAACTAGTTTTCATAAGCAATGTATACAGCTTCAGGAAGTGGTTCATACTAAAGTCTGGAATAGGACAAATAGTGTAAGATGTTTGTGTTTGTGTAATAGGCTTACATGCTTTGGATTCGCTTGGCGATAGACGGCAAAAATCTATTCATATATAAAGCTAACTGGTTGAGTGACTATAGACGCTAAACGCCACCTCTTCATAGTGAAGTTTAAGTCACAGACAACGTTAAGCAAGATGCAAACAACAATACAGCTCAAAAATGAACTCAAACAGAGCATTCTTTGATGAGATACCTGTTGAAGTAGTTATTTATATTCTAGAATACGTTTCCGTGCTATCTATGCACTCAGTTGTACGTACATCCAAATTATTGTCAAACGTCGCCAAAAAGTACC
Organism: Trichosphaerium sp. ATCC 40318; assembly: GCA_038496445.1. NCBI lineage: Eukaryota > Discosea > Flabellinia > Trichosidae > Trichosphaerium > Trichosphaerium sp. ATCC 40318. Next base: position 30,609 of record JALMLS010000483.1, read on the forward strand.
TGGGATACACAAATAGACGAGATATTATCATCAAAACGAAGAAAAAGCTTAAGAAACTGTACACAAAGGAACCTCATCTTATTACAACAAATACGCTTACTATCAAGTTCCGTATGTACCAAAAGCATGTAGATTACCTTTCAGGAGTTCATTCGCTCAGGATATTGTCAAAGTTCAGTAAAGAGGTAGACTTTTCTGATTTTAAGGACATTACAAGCTTAGACTTTAATTCCTGCAAGTCAGTGACTGACGATCATCTGAAACAACTTGCTGGAATACAAAAAATATCTCTTAATGACACGTGCATTACAGATAAAGGTGTAAAAGCATTAGGATTAGCTGGCGTCCATGAAATTGGTTTAAGTTACTGCAATGGTATTACAGATGAAGGCATTGAGGCTTTAGCTGGTGTCCATACAATAGATTTAAGTTATTGTAATGGTATTACAGATGAAGGTATCAAGGCGTTGGCTGGTGTTCATGATATTAATCTAGCATGTTGCAGAACTGTAACTGATGTTGGTGTCAAAACATTAAAAGGTGTTCATACAATAGATTTACGCTATTGTACAAATGTCGGAGATAGTGGTATTAAAGCATTAGCTGGAGCTCATACAATACACCTGTTCTTTACAAAAGTAACAGATGAAGGTGTTAAAGCACTTGCTGGAGCACATGAAATAAATGTTGGTTTTACAAAGGTGACAGATAAAAGTATTAAAGCACTATCTGGTGCTCATACTATTGGCCTGTACAATACTACAGTGACTGATAAATACCTTAAAGAATTGGCTGGCGTTCATTCTATAAACTTAGGGTATTGTGAAAACATAACAGATGAAGGAGTTAAAGCTTTAGTTGGTGTTCATACAATTAATCTTTCACACACAAATGTGACAGATAAAGCACTTGGTGCTTTAAAAGGCGTTTGTATTATAAATGTAAAGGGCTGTGAACATGTTTCAAAGGCAGCTGTTAAAGAGCTTGTGAGTGATGGTGTACTTGATATTTCAGGTATGTGTTACACACCAGAGAAAACAAAATCAATGGGTATTAGTCGTAAGAACAATAGTTTATTTTACTAAACACAAATCTCAGGAAATAAAAAAATGTTACAAGATTGCTTTAAAGAAATACAATAATAGAACTCATGAATATACCAGTATGAAAGGAGTTGATTTTAGAATACAAGCACCATACACTGTAATTCTTCACCTTGTTATTGCTATTGAAACGTCTTTTTCCCTCTGTAATCCTTCATTGGGTAAGCTGTATGTATGAGTAAAATCGATTCCCTGAACGATAGATTATAGTAGTTGGTGAGGAAGAGTTGTGTGGAACAGGAGAAAGAGAAGTAATAATGCCGTTTACTTGTTCATTTTTTTTTGGTGTGTACTATGGGAAAAGATAACAGATTTTTCTGTGCAAAAAAAAAAAGTGTCATAGATAGTGTTAAGAGTCGACTTTTGACTTGAGTCGACTCATTTTCAACGTGTGTATATAAACTAAAACATGTTGACTCACGACTCAACGTTGATTTTAACCCTGACTCGGGCGTATGACTGCACAAAAGGTGACTCACCACAGTGGTTAACCTAACGCTGTATGAGTACAACTGGTGCACTGAGTCGCACTGGACACGAGTTTTAACCCCGTAGCAAAGTCGAGTGAACAAAAAACAAGCCATTTTTGAATAGCAAAATTATTTATTACATTGGGGCTAAAAACGTGCTCGAGTCGTGAGTGGTTTTTTTGTTCATTTAACATTGTGACTCCATGTCTGCCGGGTAAAAGTGGTGCCGAGTCGGACTCAACCATTCGAGTTGTAACTGACTGAGGTTAAAGAGCGGGATCAAGTCACAAAGGAGGTGTTTTTATTAACACGTGACTAGTGTAGATTTTACACTTGTGTCACGAGTCAGTATTCACTATGACTAGGGCTTGTGTCAGGGGTAAAAACAGTGCTGAGTCATGAGTCAGTACGCTTATTACTCCATGTATGTCAGGGATAACAATGTGCTCAAGTCATGAGTCAGTATGCACTATGACTCGGGTTGCGTCAAGCTAAAAATGGTGCTGAGTTGTACTTAACTATTAGAGTTGTAACATTTTTCAAATCTCCGACTGACTTGGATGACTCAAGCGTTTTTTTTCAAAGGGTACTACTCCCTTTGGGAATTTTCAAAAAGTCACGTTTTTTTAACCGCCATATTTGGCGACTCTGAAGCATGCTCTCATGCCATAGTACCTAGCCATAGAGTTATTTATTGTTGTAATGAAGGAGCGTTTAAGAAAATAATTTTGATGGAAAACCAGTCTTATAACTATACTATTGCTTTATTGAAAGGATTTTACATTAATTTGTAAACGGGTTATTCTTTAGTGTTGAGCACCAAGCTAGAACTTGAGTTGCACTATCAGTAACCTTTGTACATTTCAACTTTTCAAGATTCTTTGCAGCGCTGACTTTACCACAAAAAACTACAATAGGAATACTCTTCCATTCCTTGTGTTTACGTAACAGCCTATACACATCCTCATGAGCTTGAATTTAGGTACAAAAGTAGTAAGGACATACGTAATAAGATTATATGCTGCATTCTCTTTACCATCATTCTTGCGATATCTATTTGTCATAACCATCAACTTCTTACCTTGTAAATGTCTCGCAATAGTCTCAAGCCATATTTTAAGCTCTGTGGATGACGTCATATTTATTATCTAAATACAGTCAAGACATGATAGTCAAATGCACAAACCGCACGTGAACTCTAAAGTTGCTTGATTTTTCTATTTCTTTTTTCAATTGTTTGTTTTGATTGGATAAATTGTTATCAACCCAAAGAACAAGTTTCTCTGCATCACGCCATTCCAAGTTTTTATCTTTTAGTTGACTAAACACTATTCCATTGTTTTTCTTGACGTTGGCTGTATCAACACGTTTATAGTACACAATGTATCGAGGTAAGATCTAGTCAACAGTAAAGACATACATGAACACATCTAAAGTAGCTAAGTACCTGATCTTTGTTGAAAATAACAATTTCGTCAGCTTCAGGATCCTCGTGCGGCTTACAAGGAACTTGAAGATCTTTAATATTTGCACTTCTTGTGACAACGTAATGTGAGTCGTATCCATCCTACACAAAAAAAATTAAACACTGGCTACAAAGCAAGATTTGTACAACTAAGCCTTTCCCAAGAAGTGATGAAGATGAATCTTTGAAAGGATCCTCAGTTACAGGATATGGTTTACCTGAAAATAACGTGAGATTGTTATACGATTCATTGTGTTTTATAAAACACACGTGCCCATCATGACCCAAGAGATAACCATACATTGAACTTTTTTTTTTTCAGCCTTCTCAGCGTACAATGAGCCTACAATCTTTGGTTATGTATAATGATTTTCTTAAGTATGTGTACCATAAGAAGGATACTGTGTGAAATATATACCATCACCTACATGATAATTACGTTAAATAGAACAGCAAAACTTACCAAAGTATCCTGGATCAGTCACTTTGATGCCCATCCGGTTTTTGTCTTTTGCATCCAAAAAGTTGTTTTCGGCTATTTTGAAGCATGTATCCTAAACACCAATAGAAATTCGAGCTAAATTTAAAGCTTGAACGTACTTCAGAAGTACCACTAAAAGCTGCTATGAGGTTAATACGTTCATTACCAGAGACACGCATGGTGTATTGCTCCAAATGAGTTAGAATCCTAAAGAGCAATAAATATGTAAGCCTAGAATGCTTCTTTACCATTGCTGCCACTCTTGCTTCTCTGTTCGCTTCAATGTATCTGAATCAGGTACTTGTTTAAGTGATTAGTTGAGATGTGATTTATAGTACTGGACATACTGTAAGTGTTATAGTTGGACTTTAACAGTCTTTGCACTAATTTGTTATGTGTTTCTTGAAACTTTCTTTCAAGTACACGATTGCGTAGCACAGTAGTCTTTACTATCTCAAACAAAGAACTTCCATCGTTTCCCACAAACTCATAGAACATATCACGAACACGAAGGTATTCCTCTTTGCGGTCCTTTAAAGTCCTTATAAGTCCTTATAAGTGCAAGAAAAATGAGTGTGATACATTAAAAGCTTCATTAGGTGTAAGATCAGTATACTCCAAATCTCCTTTTTGTTTCCAAAGGTGTTTGCGAGTTCCCAACCTTTTCTTTTTTATTGTGTATCTAGTGATACTTGTTAATGGTAACAGCTAATAAACGTTTGTACTTAATACTGCTCCATAAAGGATTGAGAATACTTTTTTGCAAAGGAAACCCCTGGATTAAGTCATTGGCGCTTAGTTGTAGACCTGTAAAGGTGCATTTCCTGCCGTGTTTAATTTCTTGATCAGAAAGTGGCACTATTTTACCAATTAAAGCCCCACAAGGGCATATTGGATAGCATTTAAGACTAAACTCAGTGCACTCTTTGGCAAGATGTTCCTAAAAAGTGTAAGTTTCTAAAACCTGAAAGCAATAGTACCTTCCATGTCTCTGGAACAAGACCACGGACAACAATAGTAATATTCTCATTATTGAGGTATAAACACATGACGTTCCCATCTGTATCTTTTAGAATCATAGAGTTACAAAACAACTTGTATCTACTATCATGCAATCCTATAAAAACCCACTTAATAGAAGTTGTGCAGCTATTGAGGTGTACTTCTTAACTTTCCTTGAAGTTCATTAAAAACATCAACAGTTATTGGCCTGTTTTCTCTTCTTAAATTGAAAGCTAGTATTCGAACAGTGTTGTAAAAGGTAATATATTGTCGTTCAGAGTACTTAACTTGTACTTGACAACATTTGTTTTTGGCATCCATATACTTGTATAGTAGTGTTTTCTTTCCCTCTAATAAAGCAATAAGTCAAATAATATTCTCACTTTTTTCTGGAATTTGTTTACCACGCTTATCTTTTTTCTCAAAGTGATGAACTCTTAAGATAGTATTATTTTGCCTCCTGTCCTTTATAAACATCTCTTGGTGATCACTTTGCATAGGTGGAGGTAGGTACATCATCTCAGCCTCAGCTCTCAAGCTATAAAACAAGTATCCTTTTTGGCCATAGTTTTTCTAAGCAACCAAAGTCAGCAGGCTATATATCAAGTGAGCAACCTAAAAAATACTATACCTCTTCTTCTGTATTGAGCTTGTAACATATGTTGAGTGCTTCCATAAAAGATAAAATTGAATTGCATTCTTTATCAGTAATTGCCATAAGGCTTGGTATGGATTTGATTTTTTCTTTAGCAACACAATAGCTTACAATTGCTGTTCTCCTTGTCTTTAAGTTCTTGGTATATCCATTTATTCGTTTGATATGTTGTTCTGGACCTACAAAACTGGCAATAACATGGGCAATTGTTTCTGGTCTCATACAAATCCATTGCGTTTGCTACAAAGATTAATAATGGTTTTAGCAACAATACTCTCAGTACCTTTGTATATATTACCTTACCAGCACAATGCAAGTATTCAATTGCTAATAACAAATTGGTTTTTTCTTTGAAATGAGCCATGTCACTTCTAGCTGGCGTTTGTAATGCGTAATTATTTTTCTCCAAGTATTTATGCAGTCCATCTCTATCTTTGTCAAATAAGCTGATGGTCTTTTAACGTACATTGTCCATAGTAGCTTCGATGAATAGTCAAATAAGTATAATGACAAAAGAGAAGCTAAATATATTGCACATATCACTGGAATAGGTGTTTTGATAGTTTGTATACAATCTGATAACACTTTTTTGAGTATGTTAACACTTTTGCCTTATTGGAAAAAAAACCAAAGGTGAGCAAGTAAATAGTAAACAATGCAAAAGTTACACATACTAGATAAAGCTGACATGACCAAGTTACTATCAAAAATTACCGATAGCTTATTTTCAGGTATTTTTGATACATATTGACTGATTTGCCTCTTGATATTACCAACAATTTCACCTATTGCATCTTTTGGCTTGTTTACAAGATCAAATTTGTTTCCAACAACTATCAGTGGTCTTGGTTTTTTAGCATAAAGCAAACCTTTGGAATCAAGAACGTCTAACCAGTGACAAATATGTTGTGTTTGGGTCGTTAAATCAGTTGATACGTCAACCTTTTTTAGACAAACAAGTGAATGAAGATAAATTTAATTGTTAAAAATGGTGTACCACTATCAAGTAAATCGACTCTTTGTCGGAAAAGAATGATTTATGACAAGTAAGATACTCTATTTGGCCTCCAAAGTCATATGCAATGCTTTCAACTTTCTTTACCAGGTTCAAAGAGCGAATGCTAAGTGATATTGTGGATGTGGCAATGTCTTTGGATCGTTTGTCTTCAAGCTTGTTGAGTATCGTCGTTTTACCTTCAGTTAAAGCTTAGAAACATGCAGCTTGTGGGACAAAGAGCCTTAGTACCTGAACCCCCATGCCCAAGCACAAGTATCTTTATATCTCCAAATAGTTTAAGGCGCATTGGAAAGACCCTTTCAGGTGTACTCAGGCAAGCATCATACACTCTATTGACTCCATATAGTGAAACGAGTGAAATCTCCATATAATGAGATGCACCTAATTCTCTTGCCATTTGAGCACCTTGTATTGTACTTAGAGAACAAAACAAAATCAAACTATACCATACAATCGCTGTAAGTGATTGCTCTTTTTCCTATTTTCCTGTCTCCATCCCCAACAAGCACCAAACGTGTGTATGGAGCCAAACGGCGTATTTCAGGCACCCACTAGTAGCAGTATCACGTGAAAGTACAAAGACATAAAAGAATTGAAAAAAAAAAATTAAGTCTGTTTGAGTGTGCAGTCACTGCGCATGAGGGTTTTGTTTTCATTGTAACAATACCCAAATAATACCTTATCTTTTATAGAGTTAAAGCTGTTTGTATCAGTAATAGAGAAAATAAGAACAAATACATCAGCCACCTAAAAAAAAAAAAATTATCAAATTTAATTCGCTGTTAGCTAAAACACAACTATGGTTTCGCTAAAAACTGAAACTATTTCACAGCTTTATTAACTTACTGGATATGTTTCAAATCTATTGGGATCAGATTCTTTGGTATGCTGAAGTAATTAGCTAATAATATGAACACCTCTTTGTACCAACATCCTCAAATTAAAGCCAGATTTGGTGTATCGCCGCTCTGTGATGTATTTTTTAAAAATCTAAGCGTTGACACAGTAAACAATCTGAACAACTTACCTCTGTCTGTTTTGTGTACACAATCAAAGTTTAAACGATTGATCTCAAAAGCGTTTAGAAGCGATGATTTAATGTTATTCAAATCATTGCCAACAATCGTGACAGTCAACCAACAGTGTGAAGGTTCCATTGGCCTTACGATACTTGATTTTTAGTGTTTAGCTCCTTAAATTAGGAATCTAAATACCACTCACGTTTAATCTGCTAGATTTTACTAGCCTGCGTTTGCGAAGGTTTTGCCATTTGTTGAAAAGGATACTGTCCTTAATTCTGATTAAGATGTTAGTAAAAAGTTGCGCATTATATAGGCTGTTACGTAAACACAAGGAATGGAAGAGTATTCCTATTGTCGTTTTCTGTGGTAAAGTCAGCGCTAGAAAATTGTAGAATAGACAAAACAATCTTAAATTGCCTATTTATTTAACTAATTACTAACAAATTGAACTATTTACAAGGTGTACAGTCCACAATATTGAATACCCATTGACTCAACAGCTGCTTGTGTAAGTTTGGTATTGTTCAATCGTGCAACCTGTTTTAAAGATGGTAAGTGCTTCAAGCAACCATTTGTAATCTGTGGGCAGTAACCTATGGTGAGGCGCTCAAGGTTGACCAATGTATTGAAACCCAAGTCTGTTATATTATAGCAATTGTGAAGCCCAAGGCGTTTGACATTGGACAATGATTTGATTCCATCATCTGTTACATACCTTCCTTCTTTGATATGGACAGCGTGCGTGTCACCAAGTTGTTTGAGCCACGAGTCTTTTGGTAAAGAAAGACTAATCTCATGAACACCTTTGAGTGCTTTGATTCCTTCAACTGTAATATTATCACAACCTTTTAGGTTAATTGTGTGTACACCAACAAAACTTTGGAGTGCTTTATCTGTCACTTCAGTCCAACAAAGGTTAATAGTGTGAGCACCAACAAGTGCTTTAAATCCTCTATCACGCACTTTAGTATTGCTCAAGTCAATAGTATGAACACCTGCAAGAGGTATAACACCTTCATCTGTAATTTCTTCACAAAAGCTCAAGTCAAGTGTATGAACTCCAACAAGTGCTTTCACTCCGTTATCAGTTATAGAGGTCTGAGAAAGGTTAATAGTATGTATGCCAACAAGTGCTTTGACTCCTTCATCTGTCACTGATGTACGACAAAGGTTAATAGTATGAACACCTGTAAGAGGTATAACACCTTCATCTGTAATTTGTTCACAATAGCTCAAGTCAAGTGTATGAACTCCAATAAGTGCTTTCACTCCTTCATCTCTCACTGCAGTCCAAGAAAGGTCAATTGTATGAACACCTTTGAGTGCTATCACTCCTTCATCTGTTACAGATGTCCAAGAAAGTTGAATAGTATGTATACCAATGAGTGCTTTGACTCCTTCATCTGTCACTGATGTACGACAAAGGTTAATAGTATGAACACCAACTAAAGCTTTAACTCCTTCATCTGTAATTTTCTTGCAAAAGCTCAAGTCAAGTGTATGAACTCCAACAAGTGCTTTCACTCCATTATCAGTTATAGAGGTCTGAGAAAGGTTAATAGTATGTATGCCAACAAGTGCTTTGACTCCTTCATCTGTCACTGATGTATCAGAAAGGTCAATTGTATGAACTCCTGCCAAATATATCATTACTTTGTCTGTAATTTGTCGACAACCCCTCAAATCAATTGTATGAACTCCTGCAAATTTTTCCACAATCTTGTCAGAAGGAAACCTGAAAATTGTATTATTTGCTAAATAGATTCTTGTGTGTTTCATGATCCCACAATGCTTTACAACTTCTTTCACTTGTTTTTCTGTTGTTATACGTATACTATGGTATCCAACAATGTCGTGAATGATAGAAGAAACGATACGACATGTTTGACAAGCTGCAAATCGCGATTTAGTTGTGTGACTTAAAATAATCGCTATAATCTCTGTAGGCATATCCAGTAACGTTTTTTGAGTGCTACAAATTATTTTAGAGCAATACAATCAACATAAACGTTTACCTTTGATTTAATGTATCAGACTCCAAATCATACGGTTTTTTAATACCTTTTGTGCGATCCATGGCGACACGTGTACTTATAATTATTGATTTGTTTTGACAAAAGAAAAATACAAATGCGATCCATGTGCCACGTACTTAGTGCGGAATAGCTGTTGACTCAAACTCAAACAATTAGTCAAACATGAAAAGTGTCCCAAAATGATCCATCACACATAGCTATGCTAGCTTGTTTACTCTAGTGGTTGGCTGTACTGATAAACGATCTCGAAAAACGGCCATTAGCAAGCCGCTCTTGTACTCTCGTTTACCTTCAAATAGCTAGGTTTTGATAGTTCAATAACACGCAATGCTACACATCTTTGATAATTTAATAGGTCACATAAGTTCTAAAGCACATGATTTATTTTTTGTTTGCTGATGTTAAGTCCTTTTTTTAGGAATGATATTCTGTTCCCTCAGCGAATTAATCACTGTATCATCAGGTCTAAGAGTAGCATTCTTTATAGTATCAAACATATGTTGAGATACAGAATCTACAGCAAAATCATACGCTCCTTGCTTATCTCCTTTACCTTGTATTTGACTTTCAATAAAATGTACAACATCATCTACAGTTGCATCGTTGTATAATGCTACAGCTGTTCGTTTAAGCATATTTTTCTTATACCATTGCTTGATTAACGTTGCATACTCTTCAGGTAATGTATTCTTCATGAGTGGGCTCTTTGTTAAAAATTTCTAGGAGGAGATTAGCCAACACCGATAAAGTAATATTTCAACAATGGTAAAAAAAACAAGTTTGTACGTTGACAGGTAAGTAGCTACTTCTAACACTTTTTTGGGCTACATAGTACTGGTCTTCCATAAGAGTTATCTCTCCTGTTTCATCTATAGAGAAAACAGGGTATAGAGGAGCGATCATCGGGAATAAAGTATTCGGGAAAATTGCAACATTGAATTGCTTTTTGGCTGTTTCAAAGAACTTATCGAAAGTATCTGGTACGTCATAGCTCAACTTCTTCCATGGTGTTGCCAAAACCTATTGTTTCAAAACCATAAGTGATCAGTGTGATAAAGAAAAAAACCGAGGTTGGAGCGTAAACACGTGATACGTTCGAACTTTGAAAAAACAAAAAAGTAAGTTGTTCAGTAAAAAAAACATGTGCGACGGACAGTCATTCGTCGCAATTTTTCTGGTCTTGACGCGATCTTTTTTGTTTCATACCTTTTCTTTGCAGTTATTTGTAACATCATTGGCAACATCAAAGCATAAAGTACCTAATTGTAAACCACTCTGATGAAATTTTTCCTTTACAATTAAAGTTGTTTTTTTAAAAGCAAGTCCTTTCTTTTCCCAATGTTCAAGAGCTTTTGCTTCATGCAATGTATCATATATGTGATCCCTAATTGCCTTAGTCCCTTCTTTATACGATGACTCTACTTGTGCTACAACATCAAGGTCAGAAAGGGAGATCAAAGAGCGAAAATCAAAAATTCTTTTCGGATTTTATGAACAAACAGAAATACGGCTAATACCTTTTCTACTCTTATCATACTCCTCTCTTAGCTCTAAAAAGTACTTTGAAAGGTCGTCTACTTCTGTTTTAAGGTATTTATCTGTTAATCCGCTTTGTTTAATAGAAAGGTCAGGATCGTATTGTACAGACTTTTTCTTGGTATTCTAGTGCGTATTTAGCAACTTTTAATAATGTGAGAACAAAAGTCACGCAAATCAAGAAAACAAATTAGCGTACAACTTTTATTTTGTTATAATCGCTCTTAGGAACTGAATGGACATCCATCCAACCTAACTAGGCTTAATTTACATAACACTACGCAAAACATACCAAGTAACTCATCTAAAAGTGCATCGGAAGAGAAACACCGCGTGTTACTACGACGTAGAACTCTAATTTGCGCATTTGGCTGTCTACGACCATTTGTGGTGCAAACACGACTAATCCGCCCAAGCATTGCGTAAACGATAGAACTGAGTAATATACAGACTCAACAAGAACAACAGAGGCTGAAACGTAGATAACCGCCTTAAAAAAAACACATCAAAAAGTCATGCATTTTCATTAATTGTACGAACCGCCTACTTAACAATCCACGTGATTAATTAGAAAAAGGGGTTGTACAATGAATAAAGTGCAAGCTGACGTTATGCCTTGGTTCGTTAGAGACCTTAATTATGATGTTGAGACATACCTTTGTGAAAAACATGAAAAGAAGTGGCCAGATATCTTTATATTAACTTCCTATATCGTTTCAAAAGCTCCTTGCTTGTTATATTCTCTACGTAAATATCTAGTACTTTCTGGAAGTACTATAAATGATAGTAACCCACAGGTAAATACGAAATCGTCATTTTTATCGCCCGAACAGTTGAAACTGCAAAAACTACATGACGACTTGTTTAAGCAATTTTCGCTTTTCATGTTTAGTCTGTTAATACCACTCTTATATAGGGCTAAACGGTATGTTATTTTAGGGTACTACTGCTTTACATATCGCAACAAACGCAAAAAATGAGCACGTGGTCAGACTTCTTTTAGGATACGGCGCTAACCCTCACGCAAAGAATGACTTTGGTAAAACAACAAAAAAAAATTTCAAATTGAATTTAAATTAACGCTTTGGCTCTGACTCAATTTAGGTGATTCACCTATGGAAATGGCTAAAGGATCTGGTTCTATTGTTATAAAGAGACTACTTGAGACATATGGCGCTCCTTATTTTCCAAAAAGAAAGAGAAAGGTCAGAGCATCTATATGTCTTCCTAACTTTAAAAAAACAAAATCTAAAAGAAGATTAATCAGAAGCGTAAATGCAATTAAACGTACGCCAAGCGTATCACATGATTTTTCCCATATACTAATTTTATACAAAAATAGCTCCAGATTATTCATTTAGCGAGCCGTTCTCTCTAGGTATGTGTGCGAAGATATCATGTGCTTTTTTTTTGATTTTTTACATCATTAATATTTTTTTGAAAACACAAATATGCGTATTCCACGTCATGATATGATTCGTTGTCAAAATTAAGTTTTGTTATAACGCCACTTTTTCTTTGTTATAATTTATTGGTTGTTTTATTAATTACGTTCTTTTTTTAGGATGTAATGAGAGAAAGCACCAAGAAGATTTTTTATTCACACTTCATTATCCGCTGGCTTATGACTATTTTTTACAATACTGTAAGCGTAAGATTTGTGGTGAGAGCGCTGAATGTTGGCACGTATGTTTCATATACATGATTCAAGGCTTAAAAATTAAAAGAGCCTTTTAGATCATTGAGGATTATAAAATCCTTGAAAAGTTTGCTGTTGAAGAAAAATTACGAAAGGATATTTTTGAAAAAATATGTCAAAAGTTCTTTGTCCGTGGAGCTCCTTGTGAAGTAAATGTTTCTTCAAATGTTGTAGATAATACCAGATTCGTATATAGTCATCGTTTAGTACCAGGTAAGGTTATTTTAAGACGAAAAAATCCATTGTACACGCAATCTAATAACAGTTAGAAATTGGCATTTTTGATGCGTGTCAAAATGAGTTATTTCATACAATGTTATATGACGTCTGGCCTGGGTTTGTTGATAGTGAGGAGTTTAAATTATTTAATATAGATATAAGAAGCGCTTTTGAAATGCTTTTTTGGAAACCACGAGGATACCTTGAGTACGAGACCCAAAAAAAAATAAAACCCAAACTCTCAAAATTGAACTCATCTCATTTGTTTTAGTTTTCTTGGTATTGGTAGCGCTCAAATAGGTCTAAGAGAGCGTATAAAGTTAAAAAGGAGTAGTCTTAGAACATCTAACGAAGCTATAAACCATGCACAACTTTGGTGGATGAGAGAACTTGGTTTAGACTTTGGTACATATAAAGAAGAACGATTACGTAAAAAATGGCCACCTCTCTTCATAGCAACATCACATGTTGTATTCAAAAAACAATCTAAACTGAGCACATTAAAGAAAATGATAGAACTACATCCAGAAAGCGTTTCAGGTACCGTGTACACAAAAAGGATCTTTTCTTTTCTTTCTTTGGTCACGTGGGTTTTCTTTTTTTTTCTTATCCTTCTGCTGTAGCTACTACTCCAGAAGGTACTACAGCTCTTCATATAGCTGCTACAGCAGGTCATGCAGAAGTAGTAAAATTATTGTTAGAAGCTGGAAGCAATCCTGTGTGTGAAAACAAGTTCGGTACAACTCTTATCCGCTGTCCTACTAAATTTGTGGACTAACACCTACAATTGTAGGTGACACACCTTTTTCATTAGCAAAGACAGGGCGTAGTAAGAGCGTTCTTAGGCTATTAGTTAAATCGCTTCACGAACTTGCCCAACAACTGTAACTTTAAAGAGACAAGGCTATAAGCGCGCTGTACATAAAGAAAGAAAGTAATATAACTTTAAAAAAAAGCTCACAAAAAACCACAAACTGTCGGTGTATTTAGTTCTCCCCCGCACTGAAAACCACGTAGAAATTTAATATAACCATAGTGAGACACGTTTAGAGTACTTTTAAATACATGACGTAAGAGCACGTCCCACATGATTTTGCTTTTTTTTTTTTGTTTTTTTTTTGTTTTTTTGTGAAAACAATGCGGAAAAACGGGTAGCACAAAACAATACGACTATTGAATAACCGTGATATGTACCGGGAGCGGAATTTTATATCCCCCGGTGCAGATCCGTTGAATAGAAAGCCCGGAATATTATTTTTTGAGCTTGTCTGTCAAAAAGTGTTTGAAAATAATCGCAGACGCGCTGTTTAAAGAATGTGTACATTAAAATCGCCACACAATAATTCGAATATCGATTGAATTTCACAGGAAAAATCGGGCATACACCTTCTCCTCGCTATGCTAGAGTATACTACTACGTCTGTACTGGCTACTTCTATACATGTAAAGCGTAAGGGAACTCCTATGAAAGAAAAGAAAGCAAAAAGACAAAGAACAGGCTTGTCTAAGCGTGCATGTTGCTTGTGTAGGGAAAAACACGAAAAATGCGATGGTAAATATCCCTGCGACCGGTGCGCGAAAAAACACCGTCAATGCAGCTATGCTGCCCCTAAAAAACGAGGACCTACTTCAGGTACATAACGGGAGAAAAAGCACCCCGGATTTTCCTTTATCTCGCTTTTAATACGTGAAATGGTTTTGTTCTAATCAAACAACGCGTTCAGGTCACAGAAAAAAGATTGCCGAAGAGTTAGACAAAGTTAAAAAAGAGTTAGCAATACAAACTCAAGAAGCTTCATACTGGCGGTCTTTATACGCAAGAGCTACATCCTACCAGGTAAGTATATATTATATCGTACTAATTAACAACTCAAAACGTAAATTCTTACACGTGACATCAGGCCACAATAACTCAAAGTTTTTTTTTTTTCAACTTTTTTGTAGTATTTATCCTCTCATTGTTTCGTGTTTTTTCCGTAAACCTGCCAACTTATTCTTGTATTAGCTGCCTCCAGGAAATAGTATACAAGGAGGTTCTTCAATGGAGGCTCTTCCCGAAAAACCGCAATATCGGCATAAACCTACAAACCAAACAATGATTGGTTCTCTTTCCAACACCAATGTATCATCTTTAATTCATCCACAGCAACAATTTCAACCAAATACAACAATACCCGACCACTCGGCTATTTTACCTCCGGCTCGGATACAATCTAAGCCAATGATTGGTTTGCCTTCTATATCAACTACGAATAGTCCTGGTAAACCAAACTGCCTTCCTTCAATTGTGCGTTCAAGAAACAAAAGTGAAAAAAAAAAGCAAATGAAGTTTCCTTCACGTGAATTATCATAACGCTTTACTTATTTTGTTTAATAGAAAGATGGAAGAGCCTTTAATATTGTTTCTTGCATTAAACAAAAGGAAACAGGCACGTGTCGTCTACCAATGTTTTTGGTTATTTCAGACAATTACAAAAATAACAAGTCCAACGACCCATTGTTGCTAACACTGTTGTTTAGAACGGTTACCTAGCATACACAATAGCCAATTTTCAAAACCAAATAAACTACCTATACTTATTCCAGTTGCTAAGAAACCACAACCCTTACGATACACAAGCCTTGGTACGTTTTTCCTGAATGTCCAAGAAAAACATTACAAAAAAATTGATCTGACACTTTTTTCCTTCAGAGCAACTCAGCGAAGTAGCAAGGATTCAAGTGGCAATGAATAACGTTGCCACTGCAACAAAAATCAAGGATAATAACAACATTACCAATAATCAAACCTCAACAAATCAAGGCACTGTCCCATCACAACAACATAATATTTTGACAAGCATTGAAAGTATTACAGATAATAATAAGAAACGTTCTACAATTCTTTCACGGTTAAAGAATATTGATGAACAGATAAATACGACACATGCACAACTTATTTGTCTTGTTAATCAAAAAACAGCGGCACAGGCTTTACTTGACAAATTGTAAATAAAAGAAAAAAAAAACCTCAAGTAAAAAGATATAACGCAATAGTTTTGACTTTAGAGCAAAGTATTGTCATGCACTGCACTGTGTTATTACGTCAAGCTGTATAATGAGGATTTAGGGAACTGTCAAAAAATGTTTTGGTACGTTTTGTGGTGCGCATTGAACAAGCGCTATTGATAACCAAAGGCGAAAAAAGCGTGACCTTCGAGGACATTAGTAAGCAACCGAACGTTGTAGTTGTCTAGGTTTGCGCTATTCATGTCGGGCACGCGTTGTGAACGCTTGTGGTTATACGAATGGTTAACAAGTTTTAGAACAAACTCTAGAAATAGTCTAGGAACCACAGTAACGCATTACTGTAACACATTGTTGCTTGTCGAGATAATAGCGTTGATGTTCTGTAGTTTTGTGCGGTTGGAAATGCAAAATGCAAACAGCGTAGCGGCCTAACAGTATCCAAACTCTCTCGAGCGTTCGTGGTACTTTCTCGTTGAGTCACCGTCATGATATCGACATAAAAAGTGTGACTTTTATGTTAACGTGGGTACATGTTGCAGTATTCGCACATTGCCATTTTTTTTAAACGATAGCATTGCATTATCAACCGCTTGTTGACTGAAACGGACTTTCGGCTTCCGGTCTTTTTATGGGGGTTATTCGCGTCACTTTTTAACTCCAGCACCTTCCTTTTTGGTAAATATTTCTTACTGCTCTCAACTCATTTAAAGTTAAAATGACTCACTCTACCATCTCTCCTATATTCCATTACACTCAGTTTAAACCCGTTTCAAGGTGTTGTGATGGAATTCTGTGCAGTGACAGATTGTTTTATTTTTTTCAGATTTCGGTTTGATTACGCGATCAAGCAGTTACATATCTGTGTCTGACAAAAAAAACATTGTCCTGCGAGTTCCTAAACGGTTTATTATCGCTCATGTATGGCGATGACATGTTGTGCAATCTGTACTTATTTGTGTTTGATTGGTTTTTGCATGCAACGTCGTAAATGCTTTAAATGTCATTGCGGAGGCTTGTAGGCAATTGGTATATTTCAAGGCACCAATTTGTCCCTGGAGTTAGAGTTGAGAAGCCTAAGAACCTACTAAATTAGACTT
Source organism: Trichosphaerium sp. ATCC 40318 (assembly GCA_038496445.1). Lineage (NCBI taxonomy): Eukaryota > Discosea > Flabellinia > Trichosidae > Trichosphaerium > Trichosphaerium sp. ATCC 40318. The sequence continues at coordinate 47,421 of JALMLS010000483.1, forward strand.
GCAGTACAAAATGTTTCCTTTTTGAGAAAATGATTTGTCCGGTTATTACGACAAAGTTAATGGTATCAACGCAACACATGGCGGAAAAAAAAATAAAACGTACCTCCAACCGACTAAACATGCGAAGACGTAATTCTATGGATGCAAGGATAATGCACTTCAAATTGAATCCAACTGTACGCATACGCCTTTAATGATCGTATCTAACCCATTGCGTAGATTGTAAGCGAAAACAGATTACAACCAACCGATAATGTTCCAGTAGCTTCAGTATGGATCAACACTAACGAAAAAGGTATGTACATGCAATATATAAGCAATTAAAACAACAAACGCAGTACAGGAGTTTTCGGCCTTTTTCGTGACGCAAATCTGACGCTTTTTTCATAGGAAATTTGACTGAAATTGATGCCTTCCTGGGTATGTACAAAGACTTCAAGACTCTAGAACCAGACCTTTCATTGACAGGGAACCCAACTGGACGAATAACGAAACACCCACCGCTTTGTGGAGGCAGCGCTACGACAACTGTTAGCCTACCGATAAAGAAACGGAACTCCAGAGAGCGTTCACCGCCAAAATACGCGAATAGGTTACCAAGGAGAGCCAATTCGGCTCCAGCGGAGATAAAGGTAATCAATATCGACACGGAGATGACAGACTGCCCGTCACCGCAACCCGAACGCATGGCGCTCGACTTTATAAATAATTGATCTCAAGTAGATCAAAAAACCGTACAATAGCCCGTAGTGTACCATTAATAGCAAAAAAATAATAAATACCTATCTTGATAGCCTTACACCAAACCGACTCTTTTATTTTTTTTTGCCTGACGAATAGTACTTGAAAAGTCATTCTTGTGATAAGAGTGCTGTATCTTGGTGGATACTTTCATTGATGGCTGATAACTCCTCCAAGCACCCTTACGAATTATACGTGCCTGTCAAGCTAAAAAGCGCTAATATTACATCACAGAGAAGCAGGACCTTGAATTACGCTTTGACATAGATAAGAAAACAATTGTGGTGCGATTTGATGCTTTTTTTTTTCTCCGTTGGCTAAAAGTTCGCAAAGGGAGTCGCTACATTGAGAATAAGGCCAACTCAGTATGATCACCCAGAAATACGGTTAAACTGTAGACAGTGTAGTATGTTACAATTCAATTACGCCATTGGAGCTAACTACGCGTTAAGACATCGTTGGCATTCAAGTTAATGGCCAAACAGCAGAATATGGGTACAACAACTACCTTGATCAAATAGTGGATCAACAACATGGTATTACAGACGCTCAATCGTTCAAAACGCTTCTAAAGGTATAATCACTTTTTTTTAAAAAACAATCAACGACAAACGTTGCAAATGGTTTTAAAACCGCTACATACGCGCCAACACTCAAAAAAATGCCGTTGCACAACGAAGTAATTACTTTCGTCTTTTCTTAGCACTAAAACTGCTTGAAGGCGGCCCACGAGATGTCAAACCAAGGAGAATTAGAAGTTGAGATTCCAGCAGACGTAATGGGAGCCATTTATACGAGAGACAAGGAGGGTAAAGAAAAATGCGAAGTTTGTACTCTTGTCATTGCGTATACGCTTGTATCGCCAACTTATGGCATTAATTTCCTCTTACCGGATACCCTACATCCTAATAGATCACCACGTACGTTCTCTACGGCGCTACGTTGTTAGTAAAACAACCTATTGCGGTTTTACGTCATTTTAAGAATTTTTTTTAACAAAATGTTTTTCTGATTGATCGCTTTCTTTAGAGGTTTATACACTATCTGATGGTATGGGAAACAGATCGTGGATGCCTTGTGTTGATCATTTGGTTGAGAGATGCCCTTGGTCTTTTCATATATACGTACCAACTGGATATGTGGTTGTTTGTACAGGGGAGTTACAAGGTGCTGTACTTGAAGCAGAGGGGCGATATTCACTATACAACTTCGAACAATCTGTCCCAACTACAGCTGTACATGTTGGAATTGCAAGTAAGTAACGTATAAGTAATAGTAAGGCATTCTATATCGACAAGCAACGTTGTAATGGCCTAAATGATCCATTTTGAATTTTTTTTTGTATTTTCGCGTTTTCTTGATTCGAACTCTCGAATTAGCCTTCTAAAGAAATATTTCATTATATACGCATATTAGGTACGTATAAGCACTCATTCATTTACCTAGTTGGCAAGTTTAAAATAGTACAAAGCAAACAACATAAGATGGTCACACATTTTTGTACAGACGATAAGGAAACCTCTGCAGCTCTTGATTACACTCTAAATGGGTTCTTTGATGAAGCTTGGGAATTTTACAGTAGTATGATACAAGGTGGATTCCCTTATAGGAGCTACAAGCAAGTTTTTGTTGATGATGCTGTAACTGAAGTAATGGCTGGTACAACTATTTCTATCATCTCGTAAGTCATAAAACATTTTATGGATACCTTGTTAGAGTGTTTGTTTTAAATACTTATTTAGATCTGAGTTACTTGTACCTCCTACTATTATTGATCAAATGTATACTACAAGAAGAAAACTTGCGTTGGCTTTAGCCAAGCAGTATTTTGGTAATTTTATTTCGATAAATCAAAGGTACCTTTTAAAGTATTTTTTTTTACTTTGTTTGTCGAAGACATTTTGTTTATTTTATGGTATTGACATCTTCTCCCGAACAAGTAAAGCTCTTAAGTGTTAACCACATGATGTTATTTTATTTAATCACTTGGTACTCGTTGTATCAGTGATTGGGTGTTTGTTATGATAACTAAATATTCTCTTTTTTCTTGTTTTTTTTTGAAAATTTCGAGCGTTGAATGGAGCCCTCAAGAGATAATATTTTTCAAAAATAAGATCATTTACATAATGTTATGTTAACATAGTATTTTTTTTATTATAGAACCGATTCTTGGATCGTTTTTGGACTAGCAAGTTGGCTCGCAGATGCTTTTCTTGAAAAAAAACATGGAAATACTGCTATGGAACATGACTTTGCTAAAACTATGGATGATATTGGCGCACAGTACAAGAACAATATAGCTTTATACCACTCAAATTATGTTACTCCAGCTGATATAGAAAACGAGCTTTTTTGGTCTAAAAGTAGACTTGTAATGCATATTGCAGAAAAACGTATAGGTCGCGATAACTTCCGTAAAGCTATATCAAATATAAACAAATCAGCTATTGGAGGTCATATAAGTTATAACCCACATACAAGGAGTTTCTTAAGGTTCTTGAGAAAGATGACAAGTCACGAAATGAAACCGTTTGCTGAAAAGTGGATTTATAATCGTGGATTTGCTCATTTACAGTTGGGATACTGGTACAATAGAAGACATCATAAACTAGAAGTTGGTATTAAACAAGATAAAAGAAAGAGTGATAAAGTGTTGGGAGGTATTATAGTCAGAGTATACGATCCTGAAGTGAGTACCAAAAAGCATGAAAACGTTTTGTGTTTTTTACTTTTTTTTTTCTGATGTTTTTTTAGGGAAATCAAGAAGAGCATAATGTACATTTGGAAGATGAGATGTCGCTTCAAGATTTTGCGTTACGATCCAAGTATAAAAAAGCTTCTCGGACACGACCTAAAAAGGACAGTGATACACCAGAGGCAGACTATCAGTACGTTGATTCAGATTTAGTTTTTTATTGTTTTCTTGTACTATTCATTTGTTCCCACGTGACTTATTATTATTTCTTTAAGACAATCTACGCCAATAGGATGGCTTCGCGTTGATCCAAATTATGAGTGGATGAGGTGTATAACATGGACACAACCAGAATATATGTGGATCAATCAACTTAAGCAAGATAAAGATGTTAAGGCTCAATACGAAGCTATAAAGGCGCTTTGCACTGAGAGTGTTAAAGGTGTTAAGGCGATGAACGAAGCTCTTAATTTTGACAAACTTTTTTATAAGATACGAGTACAAGCAGCTTCTGCAATGGCAATAGTACGACATCCCTAAATGGGAAAGAGATTGATATTTTTTTTTGTTTTTTTTTCAACGTTTTCCGTTCTTTCTTCCTTTAATTCTTTCAGTTTTTTCTTATTTTTTGCTGTGGTAGTCAGGAAAGAATTCTAGAAACAACATACAAAATAAGGTCGCATCAGATTTTATTTTGTCGTACTACAGAGAGAACTATTGTACTGATAATTTACCAAATGCAAATGATTTTTCTGATTTTGTTGATTATCATATACGAAAGGTATGTTATCCCTTGTTAACGAAAACCCCATAGACAACTATATCATTTTTTCAAATACTGTCCCACTTTGTTCCAAAGTGGTATTCCGTTTAGGAAGGAAGATTAAGCAGTGTTTTGTTAAATTTATTTTTCTCAAACAATTTAATCCTATTTTATTCTTACCAGATTTGTAGGGTATAGTAACTGCCTTGTCCCTTTTATGGGATCCAGAACGAAAATTAACTCATAATGAATCTACTCTACTTCTAGTAGAGATGTTAAAAAACAACAATAATTCACACAACGCTGTACGCTTTTCAACAACATCTTTTTGTGTTTTTCTTCAAAATAGCAACTTTCTTTGTTCTCATTTTTACATTGTAGTATGAAGACAATTACTATATAGCTACTGTCATAAGAGCTATAGGAAATATACAAACACATAAAACTACATACGAACCACTTGTAGAGCAACTATATAGATACCTTAGACTTGATACAATGATGCCTTCATATCATAATACTGTTACAGTTGCAGTTTTTGAAGTTTTATCAAAGTGGCTCGCAGAAAAGAAAGCAGAGTTAAAACCTGATATTTTTAAAGATCATACCAGGTAATACATTACTGCTTCATTCACTTTTGAAGAAAGAACTGCCAAGAAACCTCCAAGAGTCACCGTTTTTGATCATTCTTGTTTTTTCTTTCTTTTTTTTTTTTTGCGGATCCACAACTCTACCTCTCTCATTGAATGAAGTACCCTTTATTTAATAGTACGAATACTAATTTATCAACATAGTACAAAATATCCATATCGAGTCCGTAGTGCAGCAATGAAGGGATTAATTGATTCATCTCTTATTGATGAGTGGTATTATGTAATTGTTTTTCTCTCAAAAGAAACAGATTTACGCGTTGCCTTGGCAACATGTGAGGCACTTGCAAACGCCGAAAGAGGATACCAAAAGTTTATGGATAATGATGAAGAAAGCGAACGTATCATTGCAGCCGTTTGGGACCTCATGAAGTGCGTAACAAATGTCGCCTCTTTTTTTCGAAGAAAAAAAACTCTTCAACAACTCTTCGTTCTCATGCTTTCTTTTTAGCTCTGATATTGGCTCAAGAAGCTTTAATATACGGAAAACATTGATTATTGTATTTCATCGTATGACTGTGAGACGTCAACCTGATTTGAAGCTTGATCGTAGACCTATTCTTCCTACTAGACCTATTTCTTCTAAAGATTTTCGACTTATAAACCCTAAACCTGCTCAAGTACGTCTGTTTGTTCTGAAACCTATCCTCCTTGAGAGACTTAGTATATTTAAGTCCCTTTTAACAAACATACACGAATACCGAACAAGTTGTTCCTAACCATTTAAACACCTTTCTCAGAAATCCATTCTCTTTTTTTTCTTTTTTTCTGTTTTCTTGAAAGCTTCGTTCACACTCCTCTGTTCTTCTTGTGTCATTATTTTTCGTACTTTGTATTGGCTGTTTATATATGTATTAGTACAAGCGAAGAAGGGATGATAGACATATGTATAATACTTATGGTGGTTATAACAATCACCGAGATGAAATGGGTACGTTGCCTTAACAACTTTTTTTTGTTTTGTTTTTTGTGCTAATGATTTGACAAGATGGTTCTAAAACGAAGTTTAAAAAGTACAGGCGGGATTATTAAGTTGTGATAATAAGGATAAGAAATAAAGAAATTAAGGTGGTTACGCCAATTTTGTACAAAATCACGTGCATATTAACTAGTTAACAGTTAACAAATGAAAAAAAAAAAGACAATTGACCTATTATTACCACTGTTGTACCATCTTCCATCTCGACTCAGTGATTCATCAGAATGTGTAATTGCTGCTCTTTTTGATAATGTATGGAACATAGTAAACACTTCACATTTGAAAGAGCAATAGGAAGATCCACAGACAAAGAATCATCTGAGCCTTACTAGATCTGTAAACAAGCAAAATACACTCTAACTGTATATCCCTGAGCACAAGAGTTGTCAATAATACGTGTCAGAGGTGTTGAAAGTTGTTTATGTAGTTTCGATATACCTGTTGGCTAACAAACTGTGATTTGATCAACAGTCACTGAGAGTACTAAAGCGGCAAGGTTAGGTCAAAGAAGTATGTGGAGTTTACAAAGCTAAAGTGACTTTAAAGTTACTTATATAGCGTACCTTGTTGTTATTTGTATTTTTTGTACGTTTGCCTTGCTCAGTAGCCTAAAAAGCAAAGTAACATGAATCTAACTCAAACTTCAAAATATTTTTTTTGTTGAAATTCGTTTACGGAATATTGAAATTGAATTTCAAGTTTCTTTGGATGTGTGACTCAACATGAAATTGATTATTAAACAAAGCAGTGCTACCATCCTGCCACATTCATTAACAATGCCAACATGATGTTTTTATGGGTATTTACTATTGTTTCTAATAACAGAAATAAAGAAAATAACAAAGAAGGCAAGAGAAGAAGTGAGAAAAGAAAATCTATTTTTATAACAATAAGACTAATACAACTACGATCAATGCCATTGTAACTTTTAAAACAAGCGAAGAAGAAGGTGGAGCAACAGTAGTAGGTGGTGGGGTAGGCATAATTGGGGCTGCTGTAGTTGCTTCAGTTGGTGCTTCAGTAGTTGGAGGTGGAGTAGGCATAATTGGGGCTGCTGTAGTTGCTTCAGTTGGCGCTTCAGTAGTTGGAGGTGGGGTAGGCATAATTGGGGCTGCTGTAGTTGCTTCAGTAGGTGCTTCAGTAGTTGGCGGTGGAGTAGGCATAATTGGCGCTGCTGTAGTTGGTTCAGTTGGTGGTACTTCAGCGATATTAGAGCTTCCTGAAACCCACGTGCATGAATTGCCTCCACTTCGTTCTGCAACAAGCCACCACTAAAAAAATACGATTGAGTATGAAGATATTTTACCAGTTCGGGAATAGAATAAGTTAACGTACACCCATGGTTACTGTACCAGTTCCATTTTCTGGAGCTGTCCACGTGAATGTTATGTCACTGTCCTTTGCTGCTCCATTAACATGGCGAAGAGTACCATAGCAATCAGGAGCAGAAAAGAGGCTTGTGCTAGTAGAAAGAATAGTAGGTTCAGAAGAATCTATTGTTCCAACAATAAAACCAGATGGCGCACTACCAGTGTAGAAAGAAATTGTTGCTCCCTACGAACAAAATGACGTGAGTAACAAAGAAAAACAGGCAACAAATTTTCGGAGCTAGCGAAAAAAAAAGACGCACTGTGTAAGTGGCACCGGCGTTAGCTGTAACAGTGAAAGTGTAATTGGCTTCTGCGACGTATTCTGATATTAGTGGTGTAATTGAAAGACCAGCTACTGGTGCAGGGCTTGTTGAGCACATGTTCGTGCATATATCCGCACTATTCGATGGACAGATACTTATTTCTCTAGTACTAAAGGCGAGAGATGCTACAAATAAGCATGAGAGGAGAATAATAACTCTAAAGTTCATTTGGGTTGTTTGAGGAAGCGTTGCGTTATTGGTAACTGGTCACGTGATTTTTAAAAGTACTAGCGCCTCCAGTATTATCTTGTGAACAACCCGTTCGTTTGGGTATGGGCATATCACGAAAAGGGATACCCAAGCAGAAACATATCATTTCCCAATTCTCCCTTCTTAAGAAATTGTACCCCTAAGAATTCTAATCCCGTAAAAAGGGTAACGGCTTATCAAGTATAGATAAATCAAAGCTGTTATCATACTATACCCCAAACAGTTCCGACAAAAACAAAGTGATTCGTTCGAACGCGGACCAGTTTTAGATGCGCTCGGGTAAACGATGTTCCGAAAAAGATGTAATTCTTACTTTTGGTTCACGTGTTTTTCTCCAATGCGTCAAAATACATCACATTGTCTTGGTTGGTATTGTCCCGCGCTACTTATTAAACAGTTCTTTTAACCTATATCTACGACATACCTTACAATTTGTTCGAACAAGAAGTTTCGTAGTCTTTATGGTTAATTAGGAGGTATTATCACAAACAAGAACCGTTATGACTTTATGATCACATAAATCATATTAATAAAACATACCCAACATGATGCGAAACTATAGCTATCAAAAGAAAACCATGTATTCCAAAAATCTATCCTATATTGCGACGAGTCCGGCACGGAACATTAACTCCTGATGGCGCCATGTTTTAAGAAAAGAATTTCAGAACAATGTAATGCCATAGGCATCACTGGAGTAGGCACTTCGAGAGGTAAGTATTATCTTTTTCCATCAAGACACACAACAGCTTGTTCTATAAAGATATAAAAACTATCAAATTGATTGATCAATAGTTGTAGTTGCTCATGAGCATCATCAAAAGATATAAATCTGCGAGAACATAATGTAAAGCATCTCGTTTTTTTTTGTTTCGTTTATTCTACAGGCCACTGTTTTGTGTACTCCCAAATAGCAATACTGGCACTAACATGTGCGTTCAGAGATCTGACTATACCATATTGAGGAATCTCAACACACTACAGGATAACGTAAGAATAGAAAAACAAAAAACGCAAAAAAAAGTTGGATGTTTTTTGAAACAAATGTCGATTGCTTAGTTCTTGCTCACAACTCTTCTTTTTTCCGTAAAAATCAAGCGTACCTTATCCATTACACTTATACAATCAGCAGGAACACCTAGTTTTTCATTACCGATCAGGAGGATAGTCTTTTTCGGGAAAGAGTAAGATTGCAATTGAACAGAGTCTGAAGTCTGTTCAAGTGCTACTAGAGTATATCCCTCCTTCTTTTTACCCTTTAGATAACCTACTACTTTATCTGCTGGTACCTAAACAACAATAAGACGGAGGTGTGGAGTTGGGTCGTTAAACAGAGTTTTTGTTCAAAAGTTTGGTTGAAAAACAAGCACTCACCGCAGTTATAGGCACCCACTCATGTGCAGTTACTGTCACGGTTTTATATTGAGGATCTTTTGTTATGGATAAACTATAAGATTGTTATTTTTGTATTATAATCACGTGATTTCAACAAAAGGGTACGATAGTGTTTTTTTTCTTTTACGCATACCTTGATAATACAAGTTCTGAAGCGCCCATAATCTCACAAGTACGTGTTAATCCTCCCAGATTTGGCATCTTGTTCATTAAGGAAGCAACAACTATTAAATCAGATGATAACCTTGGCTGCAAGCAAAAAAGTTAGAACTAATCATCTAAACACTCAAGCACTTTTTACCTTATCTCTATTGCTGAATACTAAGTCCTTAGATGGAACATCCCAAGGCACTACTTTACGTTGAAACTGAGGAGGTACATCTGACATTTCACCCTCACTAAGAGGTGCTATCTTGAATAACTTCGAAAAAGACGTTGTATCGAAATCCGGAATAGAAACCTCTTCAAAGTGTTGTAATCCATCAAACCACTCTGAAGGTATGCGCTCAACAACAGCAGAGAATTTAGTTGCAAATATATCGTATAAGAGTTCGGTTGAAGGTTGTAAAACAGCTGAAGGCATGTATTGTTCAGAAAAGTGCATTTTTGCTGTTGCTTTAGGAGCCAATTCCTTCATTTGATCTTCAAAGAGCTTAAGGTGTTGCTGAGTTGATGACGGTAACCTGTGAATAGGATTAGTTAGTACAAGTTTAATTGTAAGATCTTGTAAGTAATAAACAAGCGTACTTATTAAATATAGCAGGTGTGTTGCACCAATAAGTGAAGAGTTTAAATAGTTGCATTCTGACATTTGATCTTGGGTTCATTAACCAAGGCAACAGAATAAGTAGCGCCTTAAAGTTATGAGTCATGAAGTGTATCAACGTGTTTATATAATTAATAAAAACCAGAGAGTGAAGGTACACTTAACACTGTTTCAAGTATAACAGTAGACGTGATTATTAAGTTAATGTACCTTATTTAGTTCTGTTACATCCCAATCATCATTGCTTGTTTCAGCAATTCGAGATACACTTCCCATTAATAGAATACAGTAGACATGATGCATTGGTTGTTTATCAACAATGAGTTCTCTACACATTTGATAAGAAAGGGTTCGTTCAAAAGGGTCTTTTCCGAGTACCTCATGCATGTGACCAAAAGACTCCAGTGTTTATTTACCAAGATAAACAGAACCAATAAAAATAGTTGCTTAACAGAACGATCAACACCAGAAGTTGTCAATAATGAAATGGATTGTGATGCTACTTTAGAAGCTGTTTTAATGTCTAGCGTATTTGATATGTATGAGAGGAATTGAGCAACACGTATCTAATACAAAGATAAGTACGAGTCACCATGACGATGCTTAAAAAAAAAGTTGCTTGATATTGTTGTTTACCATTGCGCGTTTGTTTAGCGAAGACACTTGCTCAACAAGGTTTGTAGCGATAGATGATATTAACGTGTTTGCGTAGTTATTATCTTTCTTTTTGAGTTCACTTACAAAGCGACAGGTGTGTATGTGTAGATAAAAGAAGTTCACATGGCTGAAAAAAAGTTAGTTTCGGAGTTGTTTTTAGAACTAAAATGAAACCCAAGTTTGTTCTTACGCTACTTTGACAGTCTGATCTGGCCTTGATTTTGTTACTTGTTTTACAGATGGTTGGTATGATATTAGTGAAGTAATGATAGGAGCAAAGTCGTCTAGATATTGATTTTAGACAAGAAACGACATAAAGCAGACGTACATTTTGTAGGATTGTGTAAAATGTACTCATAGAGCTTATAAGAAAAGTAAGGTAGCGAGCATGACCCTGCATCTAGCTTCAGGAATATATCCGCAAACTAGAGACGAAAAAGTTTAGCGTCCTGACAACTAAAATCTCAAATAATGAGCGTAAAAAATCACGTGCCTTTTGAAGTTTGTTATCAACAAATATGTGGTTGACATTTTGTGCGAAGACTACATTGATGAAGCCAATAATTTTTCTCATTGACTCATTCTTTGATTCTATTGTTGCTCTCCACGCAAGCTCAATATCATCACAAATAATTTGTACGCTATCCTTAGTTTGTTCATCACTGGCTTTAATAGAAAGAAGACACTCATAGCACTTGAACAGCTTCAAGAGTACAGGTGTGTTTAAGCATGTATCAATCTCATTTTGTATAATCTCGAATAAGGACTCAAACATTTTCTTGTCTAGAAGACGCCCATTTGATTCCAAAATTCTGTGTATGAGATCAAACCGTTTTTGTGTTTCTTCAATACTCATACTACAAACAACTTTACTAATGACCTTGAATTAAACAAAGTACCGTGGTAGTTTTGAAAGAATTTCCATTTCTTGTTTGAAGGTGTCTGCTTTCGCACTAGAATCTGATCTCACAGTCACTAAGCATTCTATGAGGTGGAGTACATCTTTGTTTTTAGGATCTAGGTAGGCAAGGTTAAAGGAAATAACAGGTAGTAATAAGCCTTACTATTTCTCATGAGGTCATCTATTAATTCACATAGTGATGAAACCTTTTCTACTTCGTTGTGCTGCATCATTGATAGCACTTGAGGTAACCCCTCAAACTGACCCATTCCCATCTCTTTTTTAATTTTCTCAATGGATATATCCATAGAGATAGCGTTGAATACATCTATAGAGCATTAGAAACAATTTCGTTTTAATCTAAGAAAAACCTTGTTTGTCATCTCTGTTGGCTAGCGCCTTTCCAATTGCGCTTGTAGGTGCTTCTGACTGTATGATATCTTTACACAACTCTATACAATCTTCTCTTGACAGAACTGTACACATTAAGCTATCTAGTGGAATTGCCGAGGAACTGCTACTGCTGGCCAAGCGAGTGTTTATATAAGCATGAAGCGGAGATTTTTCCGTTTCAGTCTTCTCTGTAAAGCTGCTCAGAAATCCTGAAATTTCCCTCCATGATCGTTGTAGAGATTCTTCAGGTAGCACTCGCAATAGGGAAACAAGTGATTTGATAGGAACTGAGGGCTTAACCAAATTACACATTATGGACACAATGCACTTAAAAACTTCATTCTTTTGCTCAAATCGACTTGAGCGACTGTAAGTACTTGTCACGTGATACTAAAAAAATTTTCAAATAGATTTTAGACAATATGTTAGACAACGTACTGGGAGTCTGAGTTGTATGCAATAGCAAGTTGCAATGCCCCAATGTCCTTCTCTTGAAGTACTTTTGGAGCCTTGACTTTTGAAAGAAAAGAAAACACTCCAAGGGTATAGAATAATGAGCATTTAGGTTTTGATGCATGCTGGATTATATCAGATATTATCATTGTGCAGGGGTCCTGTATAAAAAATCATTAGAGGGAGCTATACTCGCTTAGTTTTTTGTACTTTTTTGGAGATAACAGCAAATGCATTTGTTAAAAAATTCTCCATTCCTGATGCTAAACCGAACGCATACGCTATAGAGTACATCTGCGGATTTCCACCATGTAATAGCACCTCTTTATATAATTATTAGACGCAACCGGCGATCCACAACACTCTATTTTTGAATTTTTTGAAAAAAGCAGTAACATACCAAAAATAATATCACTGCCCAGATGCTCAACGAACAATTCTGCGTTCTTAAAGATATGTGCGAATACATAACGACGTGATGAGTTGTGTGGCGAACGCAATGCTTTCTTTGCTAGGACAACAGACCATTGACGAGTTTCAGGATTTGATGTTTTAGAGCTTAGTACACTAGCAAAGTACGTCCAGATGGGAATATAAAGGTGTAGGCTGTTTTGGTCGAGAACTTCGTAAATAAGAACAAAAGCCTTCCAATATGGTTTAGAGCATCCCAAGCATTTTTCCGGCGCGTTTTCTTGTTCAAAGGTGGCGTGTAGAAGCCTTTTAAGAATATATAGAGCTTTCTTTTGTACTTTGCTCGTATTCGCTACCAGAGCTGTCTATTAGCTGTTATTTGGCGAAATTGTTGTATTTTATGTACAGATACTGTAGAAACGAATTGAGGGTCATTTTTCGCTGCCGTGACGCTTTGGAAGTTAGAATAATGCGTTTTAGACTTTACTTACAGCAAGTTATCTGTTTTGTGTTCTAATAACGCGTCAATCCTAGCTTGGATATCCATGCGATTAGGGTACACCTTCAAGAGGTTGTTAACAGTCGTTGGTACAAATATTCAATTGTGGGAAATTTCGCAAAATTTTGGTCTTGCCTGCCATATGCATGACCTTTAGACTCCTCATCAATATTTTATGAACCCAAAACTTGTCAAATATAGATGAGAGTGAGAACTATGTGGATTAGAGGCCTGTTGACGATGAGGTGGTTTTTGATGGTGAAAGTCGTTATAAGTGCTTCTTCGTTACTTTTAGCCGTTTACAATGGAATACGCTGTAACTAATATACTAGACCTACCTGGTACGCTTTTCATTAACAACTATCTTTGAATGTCAACATTTTCTTCAGAACTGCCTTGCGTACTCGTGTTCTCCCATTTGGACTTCAAGGACGTATGTGCATGCGGACAAGTAGTAAAATTATGGCGTAAAATTGCTAACAAGGACGTTGTATGGCGTGGATACTGCAAGGTGCGTCACATAGCTGTTTTCGATGCCTAATCATTTATCTACAGACAATGTTCATCAAACCACCAGAAGATAACAAAAAAACCTTCAAAACGCTCTTTGAAGAATGGTACGTCCGTTTTGAAACCGTAAATAAATACAACGTGAAACTGACACGTTTTCATCTCAGGCACCGCTCATTTGGACCATATGCAGGTGTATACCCAAAGGTGAAAGGCCTTTATGACCAATTAATCGCTTGGCTTGAGCTCATGTTTCCAGTACGGCGAGCTAAACGCGCTTTTTATCAAAATCAAGATTCTTGCTCTTTGTGATGCATTCCATCACCCAGTGTTGATTAAATACTAGGCAGTTATACCTACACTAATGGAAGGTGCATCAGAAGCAGAAATAAGCGCTGTAGAACAGATTCTTGGAGATGGTAAGTCCAAACTCTTGTTCAATGATTTCCGCCTTCTAACTTTGCTAGATTTCGTATTTCCTCAAGATATACGCCTTTTTTATAGACTCGTTGGTGGCCAAATTGCTGCACATGATAACTTGGGCTTATTCGGTAGGTTAAATAGACACGTGGGTTGGTGTTGACCCTTGTGATTTTCCTTTTGATTTCGTTTTTATTTTGTTTTAATTGTGTTTTTGTAACTCTTTCTAGGTGGTTACAGCTTCTATAATTTTGATGTGAATATGCAATTTATGACTTTGAAAATGGTTGCAAATATTACAATGAGAATAAAAGGAGACACACGTTTTGCAACCTTGGTAATGAAAAAAACCCAAAAAACTCCAATGACTTTTTTTGGTTATCATTCTCGTTATTTTCTTGCTATTGACACCCCTTCTTTTAGCAAAATACTGTTCCATTTGCTATGAGTTATAATGGGTTCAAATGGTACACACTCGTTCGTGAACATCACAGCGAATTTAATCGGTACGCACATCCACTATTGATTTAATTGTAAAAAAAACCATCTTCAAACGAAGTCTAACTTTTTCTACCTTAGTGGTCAAATCGTTGTACCTGGATTACAAAATCAAGATCTTTGGGGCTTTGCAGATTCTTTCACAGCGTTCTTACAAGATTACGTTGGCAAGTTAAAGACAGGTATGTCACTTTTAGAGCACAATGTGGTTCAAAAAAAAAGAATAACATAATTTGTTGCCCTCTTCTGACTCTTTTTTGCCAAAAGGTGTTTATTCGGTATTGGGTGATAGTATAAACTTATTTCCAAGAAAGAATATTCCAACAGCCATGTCAAGAGGCATTAAAGTAGAAGTACGAGAAAAAAACAAGTTTTTTCTTCTTTCTTTTTGTTTCATCTTCTAACGGTTTTTAAGGCTTCTCCGTTGTTCATACATGAGCGCTCTTGGCGCCGTGGTAGTGAAAATGACTATTTTTGGAGTTATTCTATTTGCATGTCAATGGTACGCGGACAATTTGAGAAATCTTGCTAATTTGTTCGTATGAAACTATTTCAAACGTTTCACGTGTTTTTTGAAATATACTTTGTTTGATGTTTTATAGGGAACTGATGCGGATGCTCAGTGGAAATCTAAGCTTACTACAAGGCATTGGGTTATTACAGATGGTGACGGAAAAGTAGATGATGTACGAGAGGGAAAACTCTTTGAGATTTTTTATTTGTTTTTTTATCTTTGCTCCTGACATAACTTCTTATCGTATCTTGTACTCAACACGTTTTTTTTATTTCTAATGTTTTCCTGTTAAGGTTCAAGGACCTGGTGTCATAGGATTATACCCAGAAATGAAACCAGGTAAAGAAAGAAAAATCTATCAACTTATTTTGTTGCTAACTTTCAAAAAAAGGGTGTGCTGACTTTAAGTATGAGAGTTGTTGTTCGTTAAGTACATCAACTGGAAATATGAGGGTACGGTTCTTACAACACATTCATTACAACTAAAATTTGCTTTTTTTCATCAACTGTTGCTTACAGCAACTAAAATTTTCACGTAATAAAACGAAGTCAGCTGCTGTTTTGAATGTTTACTTCTTTCTTTTTAATATTTTACGATTATATTTGACTCACAACTTTTAGGGTACATTTCAGATGAAGAGACTAGCAACTGGTGAACTCTTTGATGTCGAAGTACCAAAATATGAGTTCAAAGTACCAAAGATGTTGTCTGAAAAATAAAAATGCACATACCTTTGCCGAAACCACCAAAGCTTAATCATCAAAACCACAACACAGCCATTTCGTTTATAATACCCCAACCTTAAACAATTGTATGCTACACAGACTTGCACGTGAAGATGCGTATAGTATTCTTTTTTGTCTGATAATCACTTGTGACTAAGTGTAGACTCTACGTCTATAATGCGATAAGGACTAACCAGGATCTAGCCATCTAGTTCATAAAATCAGCACAGGAGGAGGTAGTAGTTCCAGGTTGCAGAGCTCTCATCTCTCAATGTCATAAACTATACAAATTTTTTTACACAACGTAAATTTCTTTACATCTTTTGGTACTTTTAAGATGAGAGCCTGTGCACTAGCTGCTTGTTTATACAAATGGAAAATATCTGTTTACAACTCCTCAACAACATGAACATACCAACTGACGCTTCACTATTAAGTAGAAAACCAGTTTTAAAAGCACTCATTTTCTTCGTTTTTATTTGCGGCCCGATTTCGCTCTAACAATCACTCGATTTCTGTTTAAATCTGTTGAAACAAAGGTGTAAACGGCCATTAGCACGAGAGTGAGGCAAAGAGCAAACAAAATAGAATAGTGCCAACTATACGTCAGAAAAAAGAAGTTATTAGTTCGTTGCACGTTTTGCGAACCAAAACATCGCAGATAAGGTTCCAATGTGTGCAAATAGCTATCACGAGCCTTTAATAGCGTTTTGAAATATGCATCATCCGTTTTTGAGTAATTACAATAGAATTTCAATGAAGAGGAACAGTGCAACACCAGAAAAAGAAGTTCTCGTTTACTAGCACGTTTTTTGAACCAAAACTTTGCCGCTATGGTTTCCAAGTGTGTAAATAGCATGCACAAGCCTTTAGTAGCGTTTTGAAATGTGCATTATCCATATTTGAGTAATTACAATAGAATTTTCAGTGAAGTGCAGTCTGTATCCCACAATTTATTTCTGAGTAGTTTTTATGGGTATAAAATGAAACGAAAATATCTTGTAAATTGTAGTAGTTGCAGTGTGTGCACCACGCGTGGGGCTTCCTAGCCATTTGGTCGAAAACATTTAAGGGAGTCCTCCGTCTAGCTTAGTGGGTGTATGCATTGCGAGGTGGAGCTGTCTAAGTTCCATCTTAATCCGACGTAGTGTGAAAGCTTGAATCGTTACATTAGCCAGCATGTCCTCGTAAGTAGCACGTAATTAACTTAGGAACTCGGTCTGGGCCAAGAAAATTATAAGGTCCGATATAGAGGTGAGTTCTGCCGTTAGGGAAAAGCTCTATATAAACTTTGAGTAGGTACTGCATAGCAGCCTATGATCGTTCTTTTTGTTGCTTGGTCATACCATCTTTAGGTAACTCAGATGATACGATAATGTCTAAAAATAGTTTTCCAGGTGGCTTGTGAGTACAGTAGCTGTACATATCGAACAGGTTATATGAACAATGAAATAGTCATTTTTATCCACCACAGAAGCCGTGTTGATGTACAACTGCTGTCTTTGTTTCGAATCTCAAAGAGAAAAAGAAATAAAATGAGTGATTATTATTAGTCCATGATTGAGATGGAAAACGCAAAGTATAGATTTGAGGCGTTCTAGCAAACTATCAAATACTTTTTGGGCATGTTTGTCCTCGTTTTTGTAGTGAGTCACAAATTAGTGTGGAATTTTTTTATTCTTCTTTTGTTCTTGATGTGTATTCCAAAAAGTGTTTTAATCGTTTAAGTGTTACCTCTTTACCATAAAGATCCATTAACACAGATACAGAAGGACCTTGCTTTACAGAAATAACACCAAATCTTACAACAACAAAAGCGTTTTTCTTTTTCAAACCATACTCTTTTATCAAGTCATCTATCTTTTTGTTCAGTATATCTTTTTCCCAATCATTTATATTTGTAAGATGCTTATAAAGATCATTTAAAAAAAGTCTCATATTATCATTAATCTTTGGAAATAAATCTTCTTTTACTTCATGACACTCAGGTGGCTTTACTAAGATTTTAGAACCTTCACAAAGTTCAGCATAATTCGACTTTGTATCCTAGAAAAAAAGAGAAAAAAATTAGCTCGGCAAACCAGAAAAAAAATTGTTTGTTCGGTCTATCAAAGTGCAATGTTCTACTTTTGCTTCTCCATTATTAGTCAATAAAGTTCGTTTTATACTAATATAATATACAGAATATTGAAAATCATGATAGGTGCTGTGAAGCTGAACATTGCACTTTTCGAAAAGAAAAAAAAAAGTAGTAGAGCTATACTCTTTACTTCGCTGTTTGTTGGAACAGAGATAGGTTGCACCATTTTCTTTAATTTAAGTGGAAGAAGAGATTGATTGTAGCTGATTCGTACCTTTATAATATCAAACACTTTGAGTAGAAACTCATTTGAAGGCATTGGATCCCAATTAAATTTTTTATAAAAAGGCGCTGCTTCTTCAATAACCTTTTGTGGGTTTTCTGCTATTAATCTCTTTAGATGTACATTCCCAAACCACCCGAATTTTTTAGAATCGACAATAGCTGGACTCTTGTTGATTGTTTCCAATGAGAACTAGATAGAACATTAATACAAGAAAATTTCGAGAAAACCCTAAATTTAACTGTGTCCTGTACGACCACACAGGGCTTATGTTTATAACTTATGTCCCTCAATGTTTAATACGAATGAGTGTGCTATCACTCAAAAAGACAACATATTCTCCGAGAAAAGGCGTTCGAAAAAAAAAAAAGAAAAAACAGTTTTTATTGTTATGTGGTAATAAATTAAAGCAATAGCCGTATCAGCACAATGACGTACCTTTTCAATAAGTTTATCAATCACAAATATTTCTTGATAATCATGACTACCAGGATTCCATCCCAAAAGCCTAAAAAGCAAGATGAAACTTCAATCTAACAGCAACAAAAACAAAGAAGAGAATACTAAAAACACGCACGCAACAAAGTTAACTAGTGCATCGGATATCGTTCCTTTCTGTCTAAAAGCTCTAACAGACATATCACCATGCCTCTTTGATAGCTTTGTACCTTCAATAGAATGCAATAAAGGCAAGTGTAACATCTTAGGTACATCCCAACCAAAAGCTTCATATAAAGCGACATGTTTAGGTATAGAAGAAACCCATTCTGATCCACGTATGACATGTGTGATTTTCATAAAATGATCATCAATAACATTAGCTAGATGATACGTAGGGTTTCCATCTGATTTAAGTAGTACTGTATCATCAACAAAAGCGTTTTTCCAGTGAACTTTACCACAGCACATATCATTGAAAGTTGTTTCGCCATCAGGCATCTTTAGGCGTATAGTATGTGGTACCTTATCATCTAACAGTTTTTGTTTCTCTTTTGGGTCTAGACGCAGACAATAACGATCGTAAATAGGCATAATTCTAGACAGAAAGTTGAGAAGAAAACACAGAAATAAAATATCACTAACATACCCTCGAGTTTTCTGTACTTTTCTCATTTCATCAAGCCTCTCTGGTGTACAGAAGCAATGGTATGCATCTCCTTTATCTACAAGATGATTGACCCATTTTTGGTGTAGTTCTTTTCTCTCTGACTGGATGAATTAACGTTGGTAGGCCGAACATTGTTGTTTTAACAACAATCACGTGTCTTCAAACAAATTTTCCAAAACAACAAAAAACTGGCGTACTTGTCTGTACGGACCGCTTTCTCCTCCGTTATTTGGGCCTAAACGAATCTATAAGTACGTAAAGAGCTATAAGTAAGCGTTTTACCTTCATCAATATCCAAACCCGCCCATTCTAGGCTCTCTACGAGTTCTTCTTCTGCGCCTTCAACAAATCTTGTCTAGTGACGTAAGTAAGCATTAAAACTGCCAAAATACGCGATTGGCGAGTTCACTCAGAGCGGTGAAGCTCTGTACGGATTTTTAAAAGCAAAATCAGTTTGCAATACCCGATCAGTGTCTTCTATGCGTAATATAAACTGTCCTTTGTTCTGTTTAGCGAATAGGTAATTGAACAGAGCTGTTCTCAATCCTCCTAAATGTAAACTGCAAAAAATTGAGTATAAGCATGGCAAGAACTTTGGTCACCTTCCAGTTGGACTTGGAGCAAATCTGACCCTGACGCTGTAGTTTCTGATGTTATGAGGACTGATAATACTCTGTCTAACAACGCGTTGCGTAAAACAGTGCGATCGCGACGACTAAACTCCATTACTAATAAAACTGCTACAAATCTATTCAATAACCTTGTTGTAACCCCCACGAACTGCCGTTCCGCGATACGCTGTACCTCGTGCTCGTAAGGCACGCATCAGCTGTTTTACAGTTATCAGAAAAAAACTTGCACATTAACTTCCGTTGACCGGCAAAAAAAGCAACAGCAATGGGCAGGTGCATAGAGTGTGGTAAGTATTTATTGTGATTAAATATAGCTCCGTGTTCGTCGCTGACCCTAAAATTTAGGACGTTACTTCAAAGTTGGCGCTTACCGTTACGCTCGTTGTAAAGAGTGTCGTTGGAGAACTGGAACCCACGTTGTTACTCCACAAGGTTAGGAGATAATTTTTACAATTTCGGTTTCTAATAACAATATTAACGCTATCTATACATAGTAAGGACCCCACAACCAACAACAACGATTATTCAACAACAACCACAAGTGCAGTATGTAGCTGCACCACCAGTAGTAATGGCACCACCCGTTCAAACTGTTGTACGTTATTATTTCGCCTTATCAGACCAAAAACCCGTAAAAAACCTCTAATTCACTAAACCCCACACGATTCTTTTTCCTGCCATCAAACTCCTGTCGCGTGTCGTATCGCTAAATTACCGATAAAAACAGATTCTACATCCTAAACGCATCGAATTTCTCCCATACTGACGCGATAATAGATAACACAACCACAGATGTACGCTCAACCAATGCAGACTACAACTGTTATTTCTCAGCCTCCAATGATGGGTGCGCCAATGGGTGCCCCAATGTACGCTCCTCAACCGATGCATACTACTACAACATACGTACAACAGCCGCCTCCACCACAAGTACGAAACGAAGCGATTTGGAATTTTTTTTGTTCGAAATTCTGTTCACATCTCAGCAAATCCATGATTTGCTCGTTTTCTCGTAACCAATAGCGCTTTGAAACATTGTCGTTACGGTTTAACAGCTAATCATCGCCTTTCCGAAAAAAAAAAGGCTCAAAATGGAAGATGTCTTTTTAAGCGAATTTTCTTGTTTTTCCTCTCTTCTTACTCTTACTCTCTTTCCTTTAGCCGTATCAAACTACTACGACATACACTACTGGACCAACATACCCTGGACAACCAGGATTCTATTAGAGAGATATATGACCTCATTGCGAAGAAAAGGCTTTCATAACAAAACAGTTCGATTTTCACTTTTTTACAAAAAACTGAAAAAAAATTGTATCATAAATTGCCTGATGTAAAGTAAAGTACCAAATAAACAGTTTATCAATATTTCTGGAAAGTATCCTTTTATTGCTATGCCATCAATCTGTAGTATGTAGCTCAAGCGCAAAAGTGTGACGCAATCACAATTGCAGATTACCACCGGCACGAAAAGAAACGTAGAAAATCTTATTTCACATGACAACACGTCATAATGAATATGTATTTTATTTTACAGACAGTGAGTATACAGGCTATAGTGTTGGTACAAATATTTAGAGGGCCATTTAAGATCAATCAGCGTGACTATTTGACTTAACTTTCAAACCACTAGAAGATAAAATCAATCAGTTCTAATTTCAGAGCACCATAAATTGATCAATCTGTTACTTTTGGCTTCGCAAATCCAGACGGTATTAACAGTATCAGCTACACAAGATTTACAAGCGTATTGCTTTTAATAGTGGTATGTAAATGGGTTATACTGTAGCTTGTATTACTTGCTTTAAACAATGAAACACTAATGAAAAATGTGGAATTGTGACTTTTATTTTGCTTGGTTCTCTTTTCAATTTACTACTCTCTATTCTACTTACCTGTTCCCTTTTTTTTTGTCTTATGTTCTCTACCCTGGATAGCTAATTTTTAATGCTTTGAGTGCTTCTGGTGTTATTTTAGTTTCCCTGTGACGAATAGACTGTATAGACGCTAGCCCTGAAAGACAGTTATCTGTTAAAAAAAGACATCCAGTTAAATCCAAGTCATGAACATTAACAAGACACTTAACACCCTCATCTGTTATTTTTGTTAAGCCACAAAGCCATAGACGCTTCACGTTGTATAAACACTTTATACCTTTATCAGTAACTCTATTACAATCGCTCATATAAAGAACCCTGCAATTGGCTAAATACTTGATACCTTCATCAGTAATAAGATCACAACCACAAATATCAACACTTGAGGTACTTGATAAGTACTCAAGCCAATCATCCTCAACAGGAACATTTTGAAGATCAATAGTATGAACACCTGACAGTGACTTTATGCCTTCCTTTGTTATTCTATCGCATCCATTAAGATATATCGTGTGTACTCCTGAAAGATATGAAAGCGCTTCATCTGTAATATCACAGTGACTTATCTTAATTGTGTGAACTCCAGCAAGCTCTCTTATACCTTTGCTTGAAATTTCTTTGCAATTCCTCAAGTCAATTTTTTTGACACCTGAAAGAGCTTTAAGAGACTTATCAGTTATACTCGTGTGACTCAGACTGATTACTTCTATCTTCCTTCCTTTGCTTGTTAATCCTATTATACCATCATCTGTAACACGTGTACTATCTAGCTTCAAGTCAACAGCATTTTTAAGAGCGCTAATGCCATTGTTTGATATCTTCTTACAACTGTTTAAACTTAAAGAGTATACATTGCTGTATGACCTTAAAGCATCATCTGATATCTTCGAATAGCTAACATCTATCGTGTGCGCTCCTGAAAGTGATTTAAAACCTTCATCAGTCACTTTTTTGCATGAATACACATCAATCTTGTGAACTCCTTCAAGCGATTTTATTCCTTCGTCTGTAACATTATTACACTCCCATATTGTGAGCGTATGTACTCCTGAGATATGCTTAAGACCTTCATCTGTTAGTCCATCGTGTCCTTGAAGACGTAAAGAATGAACACCAGAAAGACAAGATAAGTCATCGTCAGTTAATCCGTCAAAGCGTGTTAAGGCAATAGCTGTATTTTTGATAAGCGGGCTTCCTTGTAGGAGTTTGCATTGGGCTGATGTTTTAACTTTAATCCTGTAAAAGCCCAGATGGTACCGTATAATATCTGAAAAAGCCCAACACGCCTGTGAAGGCTTAAATCTTAACCCACCAGGAACTAAGCGTAAAATTTCTGTCAGTATCTCTGTAGGAAGGTCTAGAAGCGTGGTAGTGCTATATTAAAGCGAAATATTAGTAATTTAAGTCGAATTGTGGGTTCATGAGTACCTTGTTTTTGAATCCGCCATATAGATGTATCTTTTGACGAGATGGTCAATACCGTAAGTGTTTGCTTATTTTGTGCGTTATAGCCGCTGTTGACTTTTTTTTCTGTGAATGAGAAAAAACGCGTTCACGTGTGCCTGCGTTTGCAAAACCACATGCCTACTGTTGAACATAAAATAGGTATTGTGGGTAGTTGTGGCGTTGGAAAAACAATAGCTTATCTGTTTTTTACAATGCTTAGAATCAAATATGAGCCAACCAATTGTTCTCTTTTTTTTTAATACCAAAGCTGCTTTCTGTAGAAATGTTGTATCACGTGATTGATTTCGTGCACAATTGTCAATACTGAGTGACCAAAGGTAGCCAAACCCATACAATGGATGGTATCGCTGACCTACAGCGACAATTACCAAATAAGTGTAAAACACCTTTTTTAAATTTTACATCAAATTAGCACATAATTAATTAATTGGTTATGATGTGGTTCCATAAACGAATACTTACCCAATCTTTTTAACCAATATTAGGGTTATTTGGTCCATTAGAGTCACTACAAAGCGAAAGAAT
This sequence comes from Trichosphaerium sp. ATCC 40318, assembly GCA_038496445.1. NCBI lineage: Eukaryota > Discosea > Flabellinia > Trichosidae > Trichosphaerium > Trichosphaerium sp. ATCC 40318. The sequence goes on from JALMLS010000483.1 coordinate 71,267, forward strand.
AAAGCACACGTTTAGCCATTTTGTTTAACTGGAGACAAAGTCGCCAGACTTCTTCGACGGTGAAAAATAGGTGACAAGAAAGTGAGAGTTGTACCGACATTTCACTAGCAAGTGAGAATAGCAAAAGTTTGCAACCTCCATCTCCTAACTTGCGAGTCAGAGGTCTGCGTCTTGGCGGCTAAAGGCTGACACATTGCGTGTGAACTTATTTGCCAAATCACTGCCTCGTTGATCTAAAGTCCGGTCACGCGTGACGTAGGTTTTCATCGATTTAGAAAGAGTGTTGCTCAGCTCCTAAATCGCTCTCTGGTTCATCTTGATTATTGTTTTAAGCTTACAGATGAAGGTATAAAGCACTAAAGTGTCACAACTTTGACTTTGCGTTGGGGAAACAAGAGGTCTGGTAGTGGTAAGGTCTATTATATTATATACATTATCTAAAGAGATATATGGTAAAACATCAGCGTCATTGAATCTGTTGAGTCACTTGACACTCACTAGCTGAATATCTTCACTTTGTGACATTGTTCTTATTTTTCGTGCCATACATAATTTTTATTGTATTATAAGCAGTTACACCTCCGATAGCAAGCACTACAATATATAATAAGTATTGTCACGGTTTAAAAATTCTTTAAGGACATACCGATGCCAACAGCATTGTTCAATGAAATTGTTCTACCAAATTGAATTGATACTATTATCGCTAAAACACGCTAATAAAACAATAAATAAGGTAGGTAACTAGTCTACCTAACAATACCTTGAGAAGATTGAGCACTGCATAAGTTAATGGATCGACTTGAGACATAACAGTGAAAGCACAAATCACTAAAAAAAAACGTGGTCAATCCACAGAAATAACGCTCTAACAAACGTACTCTGTCCTGCATAAAGACATGCTGTTATCCCCCATAGTATTATCAAACCGCTTGTGAATACAATTGGTTTGTTTCCTACAACATAAAGTCAGCTTGAAGGGTCAACAATAATTAACAAACCTATTTTGAAACCAGTTTCAAGAAGAGCGCCACCTTCAAGGTAACACCATACTATGACTTGTAGTATACATCCCATGCAAGCAGAGTAAAACAACAAACTAAGCAATATTAGATGAACACTAGGAGAGTAACATAGTGGGAGTAATGATGAAGAAGGATACATACCTGAACTTTGTCCATCTACCAGTTTTAAGTAATTTTTTAGAATACACATTTTGAAGTACGTCAACCAAAACAACTGAGGACGCTAATGTATGATGTCAATTATGGTAATCTCAATAAATTAAACTAGTCAATGCTTTATGTACCACATCCAAAGGAAAATAAATCAAACTCCAATTGATTAGAAGTGCTCAACACAACACCTAAAAATCCGAAATGTCAAAAAAATTATCGAACAATTTTTCATCACATTACGTGCCCAAAACAATAGGTATGAGCGTAACATATACAGTCCACGCTTCCACTTGAGCCATTAATATATAAGCAATAACAGAAGTGAATACTGGCGCCATTGACTAAAGTAAATGAGCGATTCTTTGTTTTTTGATAAAAAGAATTTCTCGTGGTATTGAGCGAGATTACGCAGATAAAAGTACCTTCATTGTTTGCACATAGGACACGTCAAGGTTTACCAAGCTATATTAGCTTAAATAGACGAGATAAAGTATTTTTGTACCTGTACATAAGCAATAAAAGCGAGAGCGATTTCAAACCGCCCAGGGGTGTTAGTTCTAAGCGAAAATTAATTGTTAAAGAGTTGTCGGTTCGTACCTCTGAGAAGATGCCCGAAAGGTGTTTCTGTTTTACTGTTACTATCGGGCGCGTTGAATAAACGCATCGCTAGTACTCCAGCGGCCGCTGCTGTTATTAAACTTACAACCGTTACTTACGAAACAGTTAATGCTTCTACAAGGTAAGTGATGATGTTTACTTGTATTTGGGTACGGCACTGCAACCAACAGTTTCTTTAAAAATAATGGTGTCATTATACTTATACAATACCATCTATACGTCATTGTTAACATATTTAAGCGTAAAAAAGGAAAAGCATAACAAAAAAAGTAACAGTTACCCTATTATCGAAGCAATGGCGTAAACAGTACATACACTGCTTTTCTTCCCTTTTTCCATCGCTCCTTTGTACCACGTAGACTGACCCAGTGCTCAAGTGTTCAATTTTTGCGAAATTTCTTAAAGAGCACAGTATTTACAAAACCAAATCAAAATAGAAACAACTTCAATGACATCAAAAAGTGATGAAGATGATACTCCGAAGCAAAGTTTAGGCGATAGAATGAAAGAATACGAGCAAGCTTTCAACAATCGCTTAGACCCCACCAAACCATATATTTGCAGGCTAGATGGCGCGTTAAACCAGTTTAACAAAAAATAAACTAATTATAACCAGGACACAATTTCAGCACTTTCATGAAGAGATTTCGTAAGCCATTTGATGTGAGAGGTACTCTACAAGCTTTTCGCTGTTATAACAAACTGTTAACCTTTTTTAGTTCACAACGCAATGTTAGGAGCTACAACAGATCTGGTACGATATATATCGCGTATTCCATCCGTTTACGGGGTTGTAACGTGTATAGATTAAAAAATTCCAACCCACGCTTGGATACACTTGTAGTGATGAAATAACCCTAGTATGGCCTGTAGAACCTCAAGAGCCTAATGAAGAGGGAGAAGTACCTCCTCCAAAAGAGGTTCTCTTCGGTGTATGTCCAAATTCTTGTCCTGAAAAAAAAATTAGAAGTTTTTTAACGTTTGTCACAGGGTCGTGTTACAAAGCTTGCTACTGTTATATCTGGACTTTGTTCTGTAAGTTTTTATATGCATCTTATTGCACAAGACTACAGTGATGATCCTGGGGCACGTGATCTTATGTAAAATGTTTATTTCGCTCACTTTTTTTCTAGTTGTTAGAGCATATTAACAACACAAAGCCTCACTTTGATGCTAGATTTTTCAATGTTTCTGACAACAATGAACTTGTCGTACGTGATTATGTCACATTATTGCTATTTGTACTAACGGAAATAACAGAACAACTTGATGTGGAGACATGCTTTTGACTACAGAAGGAATTCAATAGCAGGCTTAGGGTATCATCATTATAGCAACAAGTCTTTACATAAGATGAACACTACCCAGGTGAGGAATATAGATGTTCTTTTTTGAATATGCAAGTATAACAAGGGAATAGGTAATAGAAAAGCTTGAGAAAGAGAAAGGTATAAAGTGGAGTGATCAACCTGGATGGTACAAATGGGGTGCCTTTGTGAAGGTAATCATTTCGTTTCCAGTTGTATGTGCTTACTCTGATGTTTGTTTCGAATAGAGGGAGAAATATTTTAAAGAAGTTGAAGTCAATGGAGAAACAATACAAGCAACTAGAACACGATGTGTTCCTTTCATTTTCGAGATGGAAAAGCAGGTGTCAGAAAAAAATCTCAACTTTGTGCTGTCAAAATACGCTGAGGAAAATACAAAAGAGCTAATGGGAAGTGAATAGTGCCGCTATAAGAGTTGTATTTACAGTCTTCATTATCAATAAAATAGTACAATGTGTTACCTCAACTTGATGGTTAATTTTTTCAAAAAAAGTCAACGCTGAAAAAAATCGATTCATTGACAGCGGTTGTAGTGTACAGTTAGAGCTCGAATCATTTTTCCTTTAAGAAACGTGCGATATGTTATGTCACGTGAATAGGTGGATAATGTTGGTACGAAAAACGTGAAAGTGATGTATTAATCGAGAATTAATAGGTATTTGCGCTTTTTGTTATCTTTTTAACTTCTGGTACGCGTCTTTGTTGTTATTCACGTGTTAAACCATTGAAGAGTAATTTGGTTACATATTAGGCGTAATATTTGGCTGGCCAGGTACTTTAACGTTTCTGGGCGTAATCACGTGCTGAAATGAAAAACTAGTATTGCAAATACTACTTCAAGAAGAGGGTCAGTTTAGCCACTTGTGCGAGGGAAATACAGTAAGTGATATCAATCAACAGTCCACTCCGCGCTTTCACGTGATTTCTACGCGTACATGAGGCTTATATTGAATAGACTAAGTGTCAAGAGCAGACAAGGCGATTTGAACAAATATTTGCTTCTGGTGCTATTGCCGCTCGTCTTGGTTTGTTACCGCTGGGTGTTTTCTTGGATTTCTTTGGCCCTCGGTTTACTGTCATTCTATTCTTACTATTACATTCTATGGCAAGCTTGTTTATGGCGTTCTCTCAGTCAACAGGTGCTGACTCGTGAATCCTGCAGACAGCCTTGTTTATTTTTGAGTAGGAGCGGATCTTTTCTTCCCAGCGATGGTTATTTATGGTGTAGGTGGACAGATTATACAAGTGTCACAGCTGTGAGTTCCAGATAAGTTTAAGTGCTAGTAATGGTTTTCTTACTTGTACAATACAGTCATTTAAGCAACCTCTTTTCCAGAAAAGCTACTGTTGTAACATTCATTTCTGTAGCATTGACAGCTTCTTTTTGGATATTGCCTCTATTCAAGGTACTGTTCTTTTTCAAGGTCACGTGTTATTTATATTGTTTGTAATAAACAAACTTAGGTTATACACGATAATCTTGATGTTTCAAGAGAAGTACGAGAGCACTGCTTTAAGATTTAAGCTTTTTTTGTAATTTTTTTCACATAGGCAATATTTATTTCTTATTCTATTCTCGCTTTTGTTCTTGCTCTCTTGTCATGGGTAATTTAAAATTTTTCTAGTGTAGTATCTAAAGTATGTATTTTGTTATTATAGTTCATCAGTGTTGATAGTCCGTTTAAACAAGGTGATACAGTAAAAAACCAGAAACAAAAAGATATTCCGATTTTCCGCAAATGTTGTGGTTCACTGACACCAAGCACTCCTAAAGTAGTCATGGCGGTAAGTATCGATATCTTATAACATGCACTCTAATTTTTAATGACCTTGTAGCCTGTTGGTGAAAGCAATGACTCTAAACCTGTTGTTCATTTCTTTGATCAAATCTTCTCTTTAAAATTTATTTTTCTTGCCACTTTCTTCTCGGTTTTCATTCTAAAAATAAACATGTACATGGCTAACTTTACTGGGCTCTTTACTAAAGTAGATCCTGAACAAGGTGAGAACTTATAATTCCTTATTGATGATAACTAAACTCAAGTATTAAGGTCAACACATGGCTCAAGTTGTGATTTTTTGTATGCCAGGAGTGTCGATTATTTCAGTTCCAGTCATAGGTACGAACCTTAACTTATTATCTGTTGATACTAAAAATACTCCATAAACAAACAGGGTTAATGATTGATGCTGAAGTTAGAAACGGAACTATAAAGTGGACATTTTTGTACTTGAACGTGGCTGCGATTGTTTGGAGGTATGTTATTCTTAGTTTTTTCATGGTTTTAGTCTTAAATATTTTAGTGGATTGCTGCTTGTTCCACATAGTGCTGCCTTGATTGTATCTTCTTTAATATATGCGCATACAATCCCTATGATATTTGGAACTTTTTTTAATTATATTGCTCTAGAGTACGTAACAAGCTTTTCAAGTTGTCAAAAACAACCAAGCAAGTGTTCCTTAACTTTTTCTGTAGATTCGGTTTCTCGTATGCACTGTACCTAACTTAGTAGCAACCTAAAATGAATTTAGACATTACGGAAGAATAGTAGGGACAGGATTTGCGATAGCTGGTATGTATTCTACAATAGAACAACTTAACGAACCTATTTTTAGGAACAGTCGCACTTTTACAGTTCTTTTTGATAACACTTGCAGAGTATCTTGTACAGGTATGTTACTGTCGTAATGTAAACTAATTCTAATACATGCCTAGAACATTATTGGCATTTTGGTTTGTGTTCCTCTGTTCTTATTTCCTTTGTGGCTTCATTTCTTTGCAAAACGTGGCAGTATGAACTTTGGCTTTTTTGTTGTTTTTTTTGTTTACACTTCTAGAGTATACCAACGAAATGGTCTCTCAATGGCGATTAGCAATGCCAATGTTTCTTATACTCTCACCACAAAGTACTGATAAACCGGAAACGCGCACAAGGAGAGCTAATTCGTTGAGACATCGATCAAGAGTCACAACTACTAGATCACAGTATTATTCAACTATTGTAAACAGCGAACTTACTGCAAGACGATTCGCCTTTGCTACGCCCTTATTGAATGATCAAGACGATTTAGATAACCAAGCGGAAGAATTAGATACTGGAGAAACTACTGTAGACCTTGGAACAGATCCACAAAGTAATAATACATTGTAAATTGCTAACAATTGCTTTCGGTGTGGTTTATTTTTACAAGCTCCAGTCTGTTTATATGGACGCTTCTTAGCTTATACTACCTTTAAAGACAGCATTTGTACACTGAGTGTCTTTATGAACGTTATCTACAAGATTATGAAGCCCTCATTCCTTAGAAATCAAAAATAACACTTTTTTTTTCTGAGTCTATTGATGTAAACCACTTAATGCTGGTAAGGTGTACACCAGTTCTCTTTTTCGAAGAATGCGAAGCAATATCATCGTCGGTCAGCCAAAATAAAACGGTATCTAAGGAACGTTTATTGAGTGATACTAAGGTAGTACAATAAAGCAAATCTTGCAAGGCTTTCATGCAAAGCTGTCCGAAATTTCGGTAAGTTTTGAACTACGGTATGATTTGTAGGCTTACAGCTGTCACATTCTTTGTTAAAAGAAACTTTTCTACATTTCTTTGAAGCGCACGTCTATTGAGTACAAAAGGCTTCCAACAACTTGCGTCTTTCTTTAGTTTTTAACTCAATCTCTTCCCAAAGTGTCCCATTAAACGTGTTTTTTCTATAAATCTTTGAATAAATCCTTCTATCTAGTTTCCTCTTTGGACAAGCGCCTTTCAAATTAAGAAGGTTATAACACGCTTCAATGACTTTTTCAACAGTATCAAAAGGCCCATGACGCCCTTCCTTTGTTCTGAGACAATCATTAGAAAGGAACCAAAAAAAAAGAAAAATTTTAGCTTGGGGTTTTTCTTCTTGTATTGTACCCTATCGTATAACCACCACTAGGAGCATAAAGCAAACGGTGATGGCTTGCGCATATATAGCGGTGTTCTTCATCTCGTTGTTGACAAGAAAGAGTAAATGGGTTATTCGGCCTGTAAAGAGGTCAGTGTAAAAAAACAAGGCAGTTTATATCTTTAAAGTACTTACAAATCAGCTGATATTCTAAGAAGGAAAGTACCACTTGGTCTTCTACTAAGTCTAGTTTCAGCAGTTTTCATGTCAATGTATCCGTGAAACCACCTATTCAAAGAAGAAAATTAGTAAACAAAAAAAGCTAATATTGGCAACAAAAAGTTGGTGTTCTACATACTCCTTTTGTATTAATCTGAATACACTGCTGAATATTGGCCTACAATAACGCTTTAATATAAAAGGTCCAAATACTCTCAATGCTAAATTAAAGCTCTCCATGGTGACTGTATTTGTGTTTTCAACAGGCTTCCAAGGTGCTATAGGCTTAACTTTTCGCTTTCTCAAAATCCCTGCTAAGGTAGGTACCCTCATCCCATAGCCTATTAAATGAGTACTAATTAGAAACCATAGTAATAAAATACAGTACATAAGTAAGTTTTAAGGCATTCAGGTGATGTTGAGACGCCCATTTTGTCAAAATCAGAGAGTTCAAGTGTTTCCTCAAGTTTTGTTTTGAACACGTGCCAATCTACTTGTAACTTGTCCTGAAAAAACAAGTTAATATCTAGTTGCCTAAGTTCTTTACAACTGTTACGTTGATGATAGTGTACATACCTCCTTGTCCGAGACAAAATTCTGCTGCCAAAAAGTTTGTCCGGCTTCATTGTCTATTGATTGTTCAATAATGGCAAAGTTGAGCTGTTTAATAACTCCATTGAAGTATGGCCGCTGGGTATAATCTGAATGCCAACATGTTGATATTAAATTACGCAATCTTTTAGGAATACTATCATAGAGTTGCGGCCTTTGATTAGCACAAACAGCTCTAAAACACAAAATCAGTATTAAATTTTTTCGATTATATTCAACCTTGCTAAAGCCATCTGTTGTTCCTGTTTTGTTCCAGTGTAATTGAGGTGACTGAAAGGTTTTTGACCAGTTATAAGTTCCCATAAAATAATACTAAAGCTATAGACATCCCTTCTTTGATCTGTTCGTTGTTGTTGCATTACCTCTGGGGCCATATAACCTAGACTCCCTATTGGAACTTAAGAAAGCTGGAAGTTATTCAAAATAAAAAATTGTTCGTTTTCGGTTGCTTCCACGTGGTTTTCTTTGTAACATGAAGACTGAATTCTTACCTTTTGCTTGAGCTATGAACGAGCTGCCTTTAAAAACTTTGCCAAAGCCAAAATCTGCTATTTTAACAGTACCATCAGCAGATACCTAAAGGAGTATTATTACAATCATGAAAGGAAAAAAAGCTGTCTATTATTTCTAAATTGAAACTTCTTGACAAGCTCAGCACAACCACATACAAGAAGATTTGCAGGTTTTAAATCTCTGTGAACCATCTTCACGATATTGTGTATCCAACTCATACCAAGAGGCATCTTTAGCCATCAGCAATCTAATCTTTAATGGAATTTTTGAAATGTCATCCTAACCATTTTAGGAGTTATATTGTAATCAATAACATTTATATGTACATCAAGAAGTTTCTTAACATCTGTTTCACAAAATTCTGTTATTATTTTAACTGTATTCCCTTCTGTATTAGCACCAAGGAAACGAACAACCGAAGGGTGATTGATTTTACTAAAACAATAAATTACTGACACTTGAATATGAGTTGGGAGTTTCTAACACCTCATAGTTAAAACTTCATCACGAAATGTTTTTAGTTCAAGCTTGCTTAAAGTTTTTTTAGGTACTTTAATAGCTACAGTGAAATTTTGGCAACATCCTTTGTAAACCATAAGAAAGGCAAGTCTTTATAATTGGCAATTACCTCTGTACACTACTCCGTAGGATCCTTCACCTATAATGTCTTTCTCTTCATAGTGAATTTCACTATTGGGTATTTCTGGTCCAGCCACTTGTGGTACTTCTGAAGGCGGTGGCTGTCTCAATTGGTAATGTGATGGTGGTGGAGGTGGACCTACACCCATTGGAGGTGGAGGTGGTGGCGGATGCCACACGCCTGTACCAGCCATATGTGGCGCTATTCCTAGAGGTTGACTACTCATTGAAGGTTGCTGTGAAGTACCTAAATTCTTATTAACGCAATGGGATGTTAAGTGCCCCTCTTACTTGTGGTGCCCTAAATAAAAACTGTTAATTACCAATCTACTCATCTTAGATGTTTCAAAAAGCAAAGATAGGTTGTGAGGAAAATAAACATTGCTCAAGAACTATCTTCTATGTTTCAAAATCAAGACAGAAATGTTGCCAGCCTCGCGCGTCCATATGTCTTCCATTAAAAAAGTGAATATTGCGAGATTTCTTGAACTTGAACATTGACTTCTTGAAACGCATACAACTAGTCGAACTTAGCTCTCTTACGCACATAATTGCCGTACATACGCAGAAACGTTTAAGCGGAAGACATAAGACGTGCAAGGTATTTCTATAACGGTAAACAAACGTGCGGGTACAAGTAAACTAATTTAGGTGCTATTAAGAAATTTTGGGCGGCTTTTAGATTATGTTAACATGTTTTTAGTCAATAGCTGCTGTTTATCGTTAAAACGCACCATTAATGCGAATGCGCTATCAGAAAGTTCTGAAGTTGTGTATCTAATGGTATCAATGCTCATTGACGACATTGATGCTTCCAGGTCCTCCTCCATCCTTGTTGTATCAATTTGTTGCAGGCGATTTCTCACAACAATAAGATTCTGATTGACTTTGTGTCGTGTTCCTTTTTGGGCGCAAAAACACATAAGGTTTGTATCATCTTGTATGCCTTTCTAGCGTGATACATTTTTGAGACAAATGCGAAATGTCTTAAAAAAAACACGTGCCTTTTAATAGCTGGCACGTGCGTCAAGACGACAGAAAAGCACTTGAAGAATCTTCGGCAGGCATGGGTGATGTAAATAAATAGGCATAGTGGTAGGCTGTAAACGTACCAAACTCATCTGCACTTTTTGTCAATTAATAGTTCTGGTCAACGGCAGTTTATACAATAACGACTCTCAAGCAACCCACACGCGCAACGTATGTTTTCTTCATCAGTTTTCAGCTCTTTGCGTTGGTTAATACCGCTATTTTGTTCATACGGGTTCTTTGTACGTACACAACCTTTAATTACGTTATTAACAGCGAATTAGGTCAAATTTAAGCCTTCAGAGGTACTAGCAAAGTTTATATTGTTAAGTAGTAACAAAACGCTGTATCATACTTACTATATCCCAAAGGCTCATTTAAACCCATATTTAACGGATGTCAAGCATTTTGGCAACGAACAAGCACGTCACAATTTTTGTTTTGCCAAAAAGTTGTCCATCTAACTATGCCAATCACTAGTTATCGTCAGACGTGTATCCCTTCTGGACTTATTCTCTTTTTCCAAGGTAAACTTCGATAGAAAAGTTTTGCGTTTGGTTTCGTCTTCGCACCTTATTGTTGTTGCTAAAAACACTCGTAGCCTACTCTTGGTTGGTCTGTTAGCAGAAGTAACACGGTATAAGCCTGCTCTGGTACGATTGTACAGAGAAAATGGTATGCTTTACTAATGCCTATTATTAGATACTTGGATCGTTTGCAAGAATAACAACACGCTCTATTCTTATATGGGGTACTTCTCTTCTATCCATGCAACTCATGCAAGTCGCATTTGGTGTAGCTAGTGCCTCAGAAGTAGTATTCTACACGTATATGTACGCGCTAACGCAAAAAGGAAACTACCAACAAGTTGTACGTATCTTTTCTCATATCTAGTACTTTTAAAATGCCTTCACGTGCTGATACGTGGTACAGTTCATTCTTTTTTTTGCTCAAAAACTAAACGTTGTTATTGGAAAACCCTTGTTTCCATTTGTTAAGAGGTGGACGTTTTACGGCTATAGCCAGTTAACCGATTTTTGAAGTTTTCTTTACCTCTTTTTTTCTAAACGTAAAATATTGCTTGTAAACTTACTTGAAGTAGACGAGCTATCTCAGAGCATCAAGTATGTATAAATGATAGAGGTACAGAAACTTAACGTATTTTAGCGCTTATTGGACATGTGGTTGCGTCTTATTTTGGTTAGACTTTTAACTGTTATGGCTTTTTATGTTTTATACTAACGCCCACAGGACAAATCCTTGTAGTGAAGAACGTGCCTCTTGTAGTTTTATTCTATATATCAATGGCAAGCGAACTTGTTGCAGCTCTTATTTCATTTATGTTCCCAATCACTAAGCGCTCTGAACCTATCTTTACAATGGTATATATTTTTTTTATTGCGTTCTATTTCTTGTGTTAACTTTCTTTGTAGGACTTCCTGTTAAAACTGAAGAAGGCCTACTCATCGAAAATAGTTATAGGATGGTCCCTTTGGTTCATTATGGGATACGCGTCATATGATCTAGTCACGAACTACATAAGGTATAAAGAACAACCAACATGTCTCATTTTTTTCTTTCAAAGTAACATTTTGTTGTAGTTCTGTGTGGTACGAGATTGATCCCAAAGTCAATTACAACGGTTATGTTGCTGGAACAGCGCGTGTTTTAGGAGCTCTAGGTGCCTTGATACCAATCATACCTGTTGTTGAGCGTATAATGGTATGTGAAAGGATGTTTGTGATAGTTCTGTTTTTTTTGTTAACTCGGTTTTTTTTAGACTGGTTCTTGGGGACTCTCGATCATTGTTGTCTGCACTGCTGTTAGTGGCGTTGCTGCAGCCTTTAATGGCATTAACCGTAATTTATACGTTTCATTTGCTACTTATGGAGTCTTTATGGGAGTGATGGAATTTATGTTTGCAGTGTCCTACGCCAACATTGCAAAAAAGCACGTGATTGTTTATGAGTTTATAATTTTTTCTTATTTTTTTCTTACTTACATTATCATTTCTTGATTAGTATGGACACTTCTATATTTGCTACAGTCTTTTCTATCAATACTTTTATAGCTGCTGGTATACAAACAATAATCCAAACTATTACACATGAACTTCATGTGCATATTTATAACCGCTTGTTGATTTTTGGATCAGTTCAAATCGCTTCAGCTGTTATGTTTACATTTGTCAGTATTTTCTTGGTACAGTTCTTTACTTATATGAACATCAATACTCTCGTTTTTATTAATATTTTCCTGCTATTATTTCTACTATTCTTTGCCGTTGACGGCAAAAGAAGAAAGGACTAATGCACTCAACTTTGTAAAACTTTTTTTTTCTTTTTTTTGAAATATGATGAGCTCATTATTAATCCACTTATTAAGATATGGCCAGCGTTATGGGTTAGACCTCAAAAGCATTTGCAAAATGCACTTGAGTATGGTCGTATTCCAGAGGAAGACGTAGAAGAGTAAAAACATTTTCTGAAAAAAAAAATCAAAAAAAATTTTGGAGTTCTTCTAGAGGTGCTTCTCCTAACCTTTCTTTCTTTCTTTTTTGTTGCTGTTTTACAGCCAATTTAAAAGTAAGAGAAAGGATTTTGGTGAGGCTGAGATTATACTCTTTAAACCTGATCGCCGTAATTGGTGCGAAGGGAAGAAGGCTCTTAGTTAACATTGCAATAAAATATCCATTCAAAAAAAACCCACGTATTTATGTTCTGTAGCGACACTGTTTGTTTTGACAGTTTGAACCTACTATGAATTGCTCTTTGTTTGCACCAATGCATTTCTTGTGTTTTGGTATGTTGTCTTGAACAAAAGAGTTGTATGAATCTGATATTGGACAGTAGTGGCTTGACATTATTACTTCAATCAGAATCACATGAAAACAACATCCTTTTATTGAAGATAGATTTATCATACTGTTGTTAATTTATTTACAAAGAGCTGTCATATCTTCTGATCTAAGTGTGGAAGAGCACCAACTGTTTTAATCTTACCACTTACTTCAAGTGCGAATGTATTCAAGGCTTCTGGAAGTACTTTAGTGATTCCAGTATTAGGGATATGTAGTGGAAAGCAAGATTGAATTGGAGCATGTAATATATCAGATATAATAGCTTTAATTGTGCCACCATGGGATACCTAGCAAGAGAATCAAAGCAATGTTGACGAACCTTTCAAAAACAAAGAATGAAAAAGCGAAGCTTGTTCTAGTTTCGACGTACAATCATAACCCGTTGTCCTTTGTGCTTTTTAACTATTTCTCTAAATACCTCAGTAGCCCTTTCGCGAAGTTCTAGGTATACTGTCAGCCAAGACACGACTCAAAAGGTCAGAACCGTAGATGAGTTACGATTGAGTTTTTTTTAAAATTGATCTTTCTTTCAGAATAAGATGGTACGCACGTGTTCTTGACTCTCCACCTGGAATGACGTCTGTTGTTTTGAATAGCTTGTAATCTTCACGAAGACGAACGTCTGCGCGTATTTGGCCTTGCCATACGCCCATATTTAGTTCTCGGAGTCGTTTGTCAAAGTTTATTTCTAAATTCAATGCAGAAGCTACTGGCGTTGCCGTTTCGCTCTAAAAAGGCGTGGGTTAACTAAAGAAGCGTTTTTCGTCTGTTTTTTTTCAAGATTGCTGTTTTTTGTTGAATAGCGGTAAAAACGTACAGTACGACTTAAATCTGAGCAATAAATAGCGTGGAACGTCTTTTCAATACGTTTTACGTATGCTGCTAATTTTTTTGCTTCTTCTTTTCCTTGATCGTTCAAATGCGTGTCTAACTGACCTACATGAGTGTTATGTGCTATACAAGCGAAAAACAGCCAGCTGTTGAGTGTAATTTCACATTTAGCGAGCAGGTACTCGTTTTAAATGTAAGAGTCGTGTACGATACCTTGTAGGCGTGTTTCAAGGTTATGGTCAGTACAACCATGTCGGACAAGCCAAATTTCTGTTGGAGGCGTTTCTGTCGTCATTGTTTGTACGCTGAGCAAAGGAACGAAGAGTTGTAACTTCCCTTGCTTAAAGTACGACGCTTAGAATACCTACTTTCAAAGAACGCTTTTCAATTCTTGCAATACAACTGTACGCGTATAACAGATGGTATTGCATCACTTGCCAACACGTATCTCTGATTGGTTGGAGCACAATCGATTTACACATTAATCACTGATTTCCTTAAAATACTTCGAAATTGAAGTTTTCGTTACAACAACATGTTGCTTTTTTCGCCTTTATTGTAAGTTCACTGATTCTTAAAATGCTATGCTACATAACAAAGCAATACTAACTATGCTAGAACAAATACAAGCACTAAATCCGGAACTACTAGGTGCCATAGAAGGTACAAATGGAGATGTAGGTTCTATTGATGGACCTGAAGTTGTAGGTGACATACTAGGGACATCTGGTGAAGTAGGCTCTATTGGTGCTAATGTAGGTGCCACAGACGTGGGTGCTTCAGTTGGCACTGTTTTAGAATTGTGGGTTAGAAATGAAACTGAAGGAGTCGTGACGTACCAACAGAGCAATTGAAGAATCCAGTAGAATTATTAACAAAAGCCATTTCGACATTCTTTTCTCCATTAAGAATGACAGTAACAAGTTCACATCTGTCATAGTTAAACAACATCTTGATACGTGTGGGTTTTACGCTTGATACTGTAGGTATTTCTTTAGTGACAGAAGAAGAAGCAGCAAAGATAACTGAAGACTGTGCTTCAGAATAAGTTGAAGTCACAAAGTTTTTACGAAATTCCGCCATTGGTGCACCAGTAATAGCTACTGGGAATGTTGATGGGTTGTTGTTTGTGGTGTTAGATACTCTTGTAACACTGTTTGTGGTACATGAATACATAAACTCATCCAAGTCTGTTGTTGATGTTAAAACAGATAACCGGTTCTTTCTAGTGTTGGGAGCTAGTTTGATATCATTGACAGGACTTCCAGCCTTCACTTGGGTTGTTTTTAAAGTCTTGAGAAATAAAAGTCAAAAAAGAAGAATGTTCATCAAAGTTGTTCATGTTTATCGTTCAGTACCTTTGATTCGAGTGTAAATATGTTGATGAAAATAACTGAAGTGAAGTTGTAAAAAGCTTGTGCATAACAGTTTGGTTCAAGTTGTACAGTTTCAGAGAAAGAGCCTAGTTGAGTGACTAAACCAGAAAATGTTAACAATAAAATATTTCTCATGAGTTCCTAGCTTACTATTGAAGAGTAAAACAGGTTCCTGAGTTAGAGTCATGTTCAGATATATGCTCATTCTAGCTTGCGCACCGTGTATCAAGTATTGGTCACCATTGACTGAATAACGTATGAGATTTGGGTAAAGTACAAGATTGAAAAAAATTATAGGAAATTACATTGTATCTGGTACTTACCTTGGAACGCGTCAAATGCTACAGCTGTGCTATTAAGTATGGGTACATCTATACGTTCGCCAATAAATGTATAATTCTAAATGTAATCTAACGGTTAGAAACGAGCAAAAAAGCCAAACAACTTTCTCAAAAAAAGGAAAGTCAATCAAAGCACAGTATGCTTGACTCAAACAAAAGATTCATTCCACACCGTACACCGTTAATTATTTGTAATTGCAAGTACTGCCATTTGTCAGTTTGAGTATTTATGAAAAAAATAGGAACTGAAGAACCATCAAACTCAGGAATGACAACATTTCTAGCGTCTCCAATGAATATACCATCGGATTCTGTCAAATTCTCTTGAAGCATACCTAATACAAATGCTATGAGCTTAAGTAGTTTCAACACATACAAAACAACCAAAAATACGCCGTTGGAAAGCAAGACGAGTTTTTGGGTTTGAATCGACTCTAAACAATCTGACGCACTCTCTGGAGTCGCTATATAACCAGTTACGCCATCCTGGCCACCTACACCTATTTCAAGGTGAGCACAAAAAAGAAACAAAAAGTTTTTTTGCGTACTTCCTTCTCCAGTTAGGATATAAAGTTCTTTGCCGCTAGAGGTTCCTCTGAATATACTTGGGTTCGTAATGGATACAGTTTCGCCAGGAAAAACGTCTGTCAGGTTCGCTGTATTAAAAAAAGTGTTTACATCAGCCGCCAATGCATCTAAACATCATATAGCATTAATACAAGTATTTTGCAGCGTTAAAACTGATTACAGTACATACTTGGAACGAAACTCAATAAACAGCATACAAACACAACTCTAAGAGAGTATTCCATGTCACAAACGTAAGAATTCACGTGAAGCTCGTTCTAGGGTTAAGGCGCCTTAAACTGGTTGCTAAGTTGTAAATTGCAAAAATGGCGGAAGTAAAGTGTATGACATTCTGGCCGCTACATTTGGACTGTGGCGGATTTGGCCAGTGTGTAAATGGGACGTGTATTTGCGATAAGTAGTACGTAAATAGAATAACAGATTTATGGGCTCAAAAGCTTCTGCAATTGCTCGCAATGCTTACAAATGCCAAAATCAGACGTTTTGATTCAAAACGTACTTTTTGAGCACTTTTTATTATTTTTCTCGCTAAAAACCAACGCAAACGACCGTAAATATTTTAAAATACGCAATACAGGCGTGGTTCAGAATACAAACAAAGTTCGGATTAATTTGCCCTTTTTTGGCCCTACACCTCTAGGAGCTATACATAGCTTCTGATATGCGTAGACGTTATTTGGTCTATCTCTGAAAAAAAATGGCGTTATACTTCTTGCTGTTTGTTTGACGGTTTTTTTTTAGCTTCCGAGCAGATGGTGTCATCATTGATATGAGATTTCCAGACGGTTCAAATGTTAGTTGCTATTCGAATATCATTAGTATTTATGTAATCTATTCAGTGGTACTTGTTCTAGCAACTATAGTATGCACTCTAGCATCCTATAAACTTATTAAACTTTATCCATACACGTGGAAGAATTTTAGAAATGTAAGTGATAATCATATTGTATACGTCTCTATTATTGGTGCTACAGCAAGTACGTTGAGTTTTAACTATTTATATACATAGACTGTATTGTTTCCAAGCTGGTCAAGCTGTCAACAATCACAAACTAGTGTAATCGAAAACAACATTTTAGTGACTTAAAAAATTTCCTTCTACACGTGCGTGAAGCCAGTTTACAGGTTTATTTTGATAGCTTGACCTCTTGGCAACATAAAGGATATTCAACAGCTAATAGATTTGTTCTTCAGGTGCTGCTACAACATGTATTTTTATTCTATCTGGTTCTCATTTGACGAGAGATATCGCTCCTGTTTTATTCTGGTTTCTTACAATCGCTTTTGATGCTATATTCTATGCTACTATGTCTCTTAGATTAATCAAGTATATCATCTCTTTCAGTTTAAAACGTTTTGTCACAAAGCACTCAGTGCTGTTTGAACACCATGTTTTTGTTGCTTTTACTCAAAAACACTAATATTTTTTGTTTAGGGTTGTCAATAAAGTGCCTGCTGGGCCTAAGTTCAAATACGAAATATTGATGGTTAGGATATTAGAATACTCTGCATTGGTTATAAATATACTTCTTGGATTACTTTTACCACTATCAGTGTACTTCATAGAGGATGAACGGTTAAGATGTACGTCAAAATAGTTTGCTAGATTTTGTTGTACAAAAAATCAATGAAATCACGTGTTGGCAGATACTTTAAGGGTTATGGCTGCAAACCCTTAATTCACTAAAATTCAAATCATCAATATACTATATACTCCCTAGTACATTGTTCACTCAAACGTAGCACAATCTTTACTTAACTTTCTTACTTTTTTTTTAAGTTGCATTTATTGGATATTGTTGTGTTGGATTTTGCGGCATTATTGTACCACGTATATTCATAGCTTTTATTTTCGCTGAGAGAATAATCAAAGGATTAAAAGAATCAGGTGAACTAGCACAAGATCCAAAACAAGTGAAACCTTCCATTAAGAAACTAAAAAGTCTTAAAAGAGCATTGGTTATTCCTCTTATAATAATGTGCATTGGTATACCTATTATCGCTATTTTTATTTTATTGGTTGAGTATGTATTCGCTGTAGACCATATATTGTTCTTATGGTCTGCTGTTAAGATCATATTCACTGTATTCAAAAAGAAGAAAACTGACAAGCCAAACAGTACAGGATCAGCATAGTCCTTACTTCCTAATTATAAATAAGCAAATAAAAACAACTTACTTATTGAGCCAGAGGGATTACACAATGTACTAAATAGCGACTAGGAAAGTATAAAGAAGAAAAAAATGACAGCTGTTTCAAATCACCCCATACATCCATTGACGAGAATCTCCTTCAGATTGTTGAGAAATAAAATGATGCTACTACTCCAATGTTCTCACGGGACAAAATCAGCTACAGTAGCTTCATTTATGTGGTATCTTAAATGCACCGAATACAACGTCTTGCAGAATTCACAATTTCCAGTGACTTGAAAGCATAAAGAATTGGATGTAAGAGCTTGCATTTTTATTGTAGTTAAAGCAATCTTACATTGTCTGTGCTTGATAGCTTAGTGTTCAGGATGTTATGCTCGGGCTTTGCCACCAAAACAATTTATGAATTTTCCTTGGTTGCAGTACATAGCTCAAATTTTTTGTGATAGCACCTCACCAAATATCTTTATACTACATTCTTGTACTTTTTCTTTAGTCTGTGTAATAATCTGCACAACGTTCTTATCATTCACCTGATCAACACAGAAATGGTCTGTTTTGTTGTAATCATCATTATACTGCATCACCAATCCATACCCCATAGTCAAAATATTGTCAGCAATACTGCTTGGAAGGTAAGTAATGATTTTATTTTGTTTCTCTCTCTGCTCAATAAACCTAATATGTCTTTTAGATACGACTCAACATGTGTTCTAAAAGTGGTTTTTTTAAGAACAAAGTAACTGGCAAGAAAAACCATTTTCTTCAATGTACAAAGCAAAAACTCTCCATACCATATGAACCCACCAGCATAAGCACTAACAGGCTTACTATCTGTACAAGTTATCACACAGCTTAATAATATAGCCTTGCTGTTGCAAAATGTTAAAAGCAAACAAAAAAAAAGATGAACGTCATTTGTTAAAAGAAATACCTTAATGGTTTTCTACATGTGCATATTTTCTGAAACTTTCCTGAGCTTTTATTTAAATCTTCAGCTGTAACAATACTACCCACATAACTATTCCACCATAATTTTTCTGGATTATCCTTACACAAGTAAAGATATGATGCAAAAGTAGGTGGCAAGTCGCTTTCTAACTCCTCAGCAATACTATCATATGATCCCATTCCTAATAAATTTCTTTGTTAGTACAGTCACAATACAGATATTTATTTTTCATCGTACTGGCAAGTATCCATAAATCAGCTTTAGTTGAAAAAAAGGAGCTATATTCTTTGACATATAATTCCAGTAGTTCTCTAGGAATACATAATCTTTTTTTGATTGATGTAAAAATGTCATCCATCAGCCAGAATCCTTTTGTAAAGCAATCTTTAGTTTTAGCAACCAAGTTCTCACAGTTGGCTTTTGTAGGCCGTTTCAACAACCCGGTTGCAAGTTGTAACAAATCAAGCATGATAAATTTATCTTTGTAATCTATAACTTCAATCACAGACCAAAATAGGGCATATTGAAGCTCTTCAGCCAATACCTATTTATAAACAATCATGTATGTGCTCTATTGTTAAAATTTTGTAGTACCTTCCAAGCTTCACAATAATACCTTTGAGTATCTTATAGGACAATTTTGATTCCTTTAAAAGTTTAACCTCATCCTTGTGGTTCATACTTGTCATGATATTCAGAAACTGAAACGCAGACTCTGATGTCTCGCCTTGAACTAGAACATAATGTACAACATCTTGCTGTTTAAAACCACCTGTAAACTGACTCAAAAAGTACCTAGACAGGAGTGAAAAAAAGACAAACTATTAATTCCAGTGTACGTATTGTTAGTACAAACGGCATATTTGGAAGATTTAACTTGATACAATGGAGTCTCTTTATCAATGACAACAAACGTTACATCACAAAGAGATAAAGTACCAGCTCTAGCTACGCAAGGTAACACCCTCATCTCTATGCTATCCAAATCCACTCTTAACAATTCTTAGTGAAGTACAAGCTATAAAGAGATATGTACTCTATTAATGGGTCTGCCAATGATGGAAGGTTTTGTACAAAGTTACTTAGATGAGGTAAATTGTTTAACTTAAGAACATATGACCAAACAAAATCAAGATTTTGTTTTGTAACAATAGCAGCATTGTTGGTATGTGAGATTCTTTTTGCTCCTGTAAATAAGTGTAGTAAGCAGTCATGCAGGTGTTTGTCAAGACTCATAA
This sequence comes from Trichosphaerium sp. ATCC 40318, assembly GCA_038496445.1. Classification (NCBI taxonomy): domain Eukaryota; phylum Discosea; class Flabellinia; family Trichosidae; genus Trichosphaerium; species Trichosphaerium sp. ATCC 40318. The sequence continues at coordinate 91,627 of JALMLS010000483.1, forward strand.
GCGCCTTTGATGTTATATGGTAGCCTAATGAAACTACAGTATATAACAAAGCCATGGGTTGAAAGTACGGAGGTTGAGCTGACTATTAAAAGTTAAACTCTTGAAAAAGTAATATCCCAAAGTTACCTTGGCTTGTTGCACTTCTTGTTCTCGTTGTATTAATGATGTTACAACATTTGTACTTGGAGGTGCTTTATAATCAGTTGCTCTCAGGTGTTTGTTTGTACAATCACTAACAACCAACGCTTGTAAATCATCATAACTGTCATACAAGTCATCATCAGTGCTATTTGAACCAAATTAATATTTTATTATTATTATGACAGTACCTCAAACAAGCATAGGTACGGCTCTTTTTCGCATTATCAACCCCTTGACTCATCACAATATAGTTTACAATATTGGGAATACATTTCTGTTTACTGTCAAGTATAATACTCGCCTCCTTCAGTAGCCTTCACGAGATTACAAAACAAGTTTGTACAAACTAAGTATTCACCTTCCCATAAAATGGCAACACATGTCGTATGCACAGCTGTAAAAAAGAGGTCCTGTATGGGTTATACCTGCTTTTCGTGCTATTGTACGGAACCCAACATTCATCCAGTGTTTATCTAACTCATTCACATCGTCAAAGCAATCGTTGCAAGATGCAAGGAATTTGGTTTTTTCTACAGCTGCTGAGAGTTCTCTAGATCGCAATAGTTCAGTTTTTGTCTTTAATAATGCATGTAGTGAGATCTGTCTTAATGAAATGGAGCACAGCGTCAATATGGCTAGTTCTTCAACAGTACAATACTCGACAACGTTTTTAAGCACAGAATTTAAATTAATTGCTGTACTCGGGTGCACCGCTTCGCTTGTGGTATCTAGTCAAGAAATTACGTATTAAACTGTGGTATAGCCTCTGCCACTGCCAAGTTATTACAAAATAGTGTTTTGGCGGGTTTATGGCTCAAGTAAGTTGGTAGTACCTTTCGCGATTACTGTATTGGTTTCAGCCATTCTACAATTCGTGTTTTTAACCCGCGTAAAGTTACTGCGTTTGCTTAACTGTTTAAGTTCACTTATCCGCGTCACAAAACCTGTCTAGCATTATCAACAGTGCACCGCCTGCAATTCTGGAACGTTCCAGAAACCTGTGCATCTCCTTACGTCTTAAGTAAAACCGAATATGTCATTGAAAAGTATTTCCATTTCATCAAGTCAGTTACACTCTTGGCTTAGAAACAGATGCTGTGTCTTGCTTTTGCAAAATATTGCTGTAAGTATTGGCATGTTGTGATAGCTTGTTACACAATAAGCTTGCAATGAATAATTTGATTTATTACCAAGGCAGTCAGGTAATGTTGGGGACTAATTTTGTTTAAATACTTTCTCAAACAAATAGTTAAAGGAGAAGCCATTAGTCTTCTCAGTCACCACTTCTGTCACCATAAAGGTACACAGCTTCCTGATAATTAAACCTGGTACGCTTTGCAACTGCTCTAGAGGCAAATGACAATGTAATTTTATTTCATAATGCAACTTGCTTCTAGCACACAAATAATGTAATAAATTGTATTTTAAACACGTGCATCAATGCCTTGTATTAACGTGTAAGTCCAATCAATTTTATCAACGAATTTTAGTTGTGGGAATGAAGGAGACACACCATTTAAAAGCGCCAAAGGTGCTTTAGAAACAGGATCTAGAAACAACCAAGGCCTTTGAAACGATAAGTATTACTTCCGTTAAACGTCTTGTAGGTCAGTTGAGAGTACGCACCTTTCTCTTGTACTATGATCAACAACACCGCCTGATTGTAGGGCGCTCTCAAAAGTGTATGGTGCATCCTCACCGCCAACCCAAGTCCATTTTTCTCCGTCTTCTGAGAAAGCATGAGCGGACGGTCTTACACTACCGTTACAAGGTTCCCCGTTCTTCTCTGAACATTGTCCTTGTTTAGCAGGATACCAATAACAAGTATAAGCATGTGCTAATGCGTGAAAGTGACCTCTCTACAAGTAACCGTTACTTAACGAGACAAGATAGTTAAGTCTATGATAAAAAACTACGAACCTTGTCTATCCACAAAAACGGATCTTCGATGTTTCCTGGTACGTCGGGATGCTGTCCTTGAGAATTAAATATCTGTCTCAATGGTGTCCAAGTCCAATAGGATTCATTCCAACTACCTGAAATAGCTCGAGATATCTTAATTTGACCGTTATGACATAGCAAAAATAGGGTTCCGTTTGGGTGAAAGAAAGGACTAGGATTATTACAGTTTGGAACTGTTTGCGCTGCTTGTATCCAAGGTCCATTAGGAGAGTGAGATGTCATCACTTGGTGACCACCTCCACCGCCACCGTGTATGAATATAAGTAAGAACGTCTTTGTTTTCGGATCATAAGCGAATTGAGGGTTGGTTGTTGATGGCTTAGTTACAACGTCTTTTTTCAAATAAGGTCCAAGTAGTGTCTTACTAGTCGCATGTATTATCTGGCTATGAGTCACCCAATGGCTAAGACCAAGACCGTCGGTTTCTTCCGTAGCATATAAGTGATAAACATCGCCTTCCCGCCAAATAGCTCCACCCCAAGACGTTACATTTGGGTAAACACCATAACCGGTTGGAGCGCTTTGAAGAGGTCTCAAATTAAGGTACTGACACTTATTACCGTGCCAACCTTCGTCGCACGTGCACGAAGAGGTACTGGTATCGCATATTCCGTTTAAAGAGCAGTCTGTATCTCTTGTACAATTGGAAAGTTCAACTCTTGCGAAACGCTTTGGTGCAGCGCCTTTTTAGACAAGTTAGGATAAAAATCAAAAAAAAAGAAGTTGAAAGAAAAGTAGTTGTACTAGTAGGTAACAGCAAAAAAACGTACCGCGTTGAGATTGAACTAGTACTATTAATGTACTTATAAGTAACACCATCAAAGATAAACTATTAATCACGTGCATCTCAGCTGCAATGAAGAAGAAGCAAGTAAAATGTTAGTACTTTTTTTGACCCTGTAACAAAAGTAACTTCAAACAACTTTCTCCTTACCTGAAGGAACGCTCAAAAGTCTCCAACGGTTTCCCTTAGAACCAGTTTGCATATTACGCTATTGTTTTCTGATACTAAGTTTGATGGCGGGTAAAAAGAACGCAAACAAATCTGCTCTAAAATATTCTATTTTTTGTTGTTTTTTTTGGAAACCAAAAAAATACCCAATGTACACCCTTACACTAAACACATTTTACGAGAACAGGAGACAAGTCTCTATCCACATAATGCTCTCGTTTTAGTTATTGTTCTCTTAAACTTCTGAGAGTGCCTCCTGGATCTCTTCTTGAAGTTTCGCAGCAGCCTCAGCCTCGGTACTACCTTCACCTTCCTTAACTGGCACATCGTCACCAGCATCTCCATCAACTATCTTAGAATCTTCTTTCATATCATCAGGTATAACTTCAGCAGTCTATAAACTCATTAGATAACAATACAAATAATTTGAGACGTAGTTTCTTTAGAGACATGCCAAACAATAACAAAAATAGTTGAGAAAAAAAATGGCAAGTTTCTGCACCTCAGTGCCCACGTGGAACAAAAAAAATTACGGCAAAGGTGCAAATGAACCAGACTAGAGTTGATTTTGCTAATTGAGTGTTTTTTGATACATTTAAGGCTCAGGAAGAATAAAAAAACGTACTTTTGGTGCTGTTACTGGTTCTGGTTTTTCAGCTACAATTGTATGTTTTGGTTTAGAGTCAGGATAAGTTAAATTAACATCATATCTTTGAGCAAGCTGTAGAGGAGTTCCTAGCACGAAATAAGAAAAACTGATCGTCGACACTTTCAATAAAGGAAAAACTCTTCAAAAAAACAAGTTCTCATACTTGACTGTGCGTCTAGCATATTAATGTCAGCTCCACTATCAACAAGCATCTGTGCAATCTCTTGGAATTTATACCTAAAACTTACAGTGAGTACAAACGTAACAAATAGTACAAGGACGAAAAGAAAACAATGATCAAGTCCAGGTCCTTCAAATTTCATCCAAAAATTCAAATCATTTCTCCGTGCGTACCTGCACGCTGTATGTAATGCACTATAACCATCTTGATTTTTATTACTAACTTCACAACCATACTCGATAAGTACTTCAACAATTTCTTTATTGTTGTTCAATGTAGCCAAGTGTAAAGCTTCACAAAAAAAATCGTCAGTTCGAAACGCAAACGTGGAATTTTTTTTAAAGTGTCAAAATTGTTAAAGTAATTATCATTTGACGCGCCAAGCGCTTTTTAACGATTTCAAGACCGACAGGTCGTCAAAAAATAAAAATGTTTTTAAAAGGTACGGACCACTGTATTTTCCGTCATCCTCGGCGTCTACGTCTGCGCCATGTTGTAATAGAGATCTAACAATTAAAACGTGATGATCCTCACAATCAGCTGTTCCACTAACATGATGTAGCGCTGTGTGGTTCTCCATATCGCGAATATTAACATCTGCGCTTAATTCTGCTTGGTCGAGCAAATAATCAACGACAGCCACGCTACCACCCTCAGCAGCTATAATACGTTATGGTTTTGTTAACAGCACGATTAATACCTTTGTGTAATGGAGACCAACCAAGCCACCCAAGTTTGTTTACGTTGTCTTTTGTAACAAGCGCTTTAACACGCTCTAATAATATTTAAGGCCGTTTAAACGTCTACTGAACGACGTACCTAAATCTCCAGCTTGGCACGCTGCGCATAACCGTGATATTCCAAATTGTGGTAGATACCCTGTAAGCCACGACATGGCTGTTGTTTTCTACCTCTAAAGGACTTTTTTTTGACTGTCTCTGTTTTGATTGTCACCAAGCGCCATGAGACTCACAAGAATTGCTCTCGCATACAAGCCATTCCCTGAGCGTTATGCAAAGAAGACAACGCATGTTAGCGTCAAAAGATTATCAGAGGTAGAATCAACACTAAAATACCCGTTAAAGCAACTTCCTGTATCAGATAAACCATCTAGGTATACTATTCATCATTTACGTTTATTTATTCATATTATGCAGAATAACAGCTCCCTTGGGCGGCACAGAACACTTGCCATTCCATATCCAGCGTACAAGGTCAGATAAATTACCAGTATACAAGGACTACAAAGAGGGTGGAGCTAAAGTAATTACCATTCTCAGGAAACATATAGGCGACGAAATCGTAAGTTTTCTCAACAACAATGTGTATAAACCTCAAAACAACGCGGTATACAGTTAAAAAACGCCACCAACGATCCCCACCATCTTCGCTGAGTTTATTTATGAAAGTTGATTTGTTTGTCAAATCTACAAATTTTTTTTTTCTTCTCAACTAATCCACAACGCCGTAGGCTCTCAAGGAGGAATTATCTCGTGTTATGAATGGCGCAGAAGTAAAACAAAAAATAGGCTCTTTGTATGTCGATGGAGACCACGTCGCACACCTAAGACTATGGCTCAAGCGTCTCGGATTTTAGAAAGCTTGTCGACGTCTCACAAGCGCTCCAATGCTTGGATTTTCAGACACCTGAAAAAAAAAACCAAAATATTCTTTTCAAGATATTTTCTACTCTTCTGCCGTGTTCTCTATCCATGTAATATCACCACCACCCAAACACTCGCCATTTGTGTATAGTGCCAAGGTTTGGCCTGGTGCAGTGATCCTCTAGAGGCTATGTAAAAAAAAATACAAAATAAATGGTAAAAATCGAAAACTTGGCTCTTTTTTTGATAAGGACCTACGGTCAAATAATTATACGTGCCTGTGGACTATCTAATGTACACACTACAGTTTTTTTATCATCTGATAAGCTCACAGTACACCACAAGAGCTCTACGTATTTTTTAAGAATATAACAAGAATTGATTGTAACTTGGGTGTTTTTTTTTTCTTCAAGAATACAATACGTACCTCCTTGGTGTCTATACTTTGCTTGGCATCTAAACTTTAATTCTTTAGGTTGTCCAGAAAGCCAGACAAATGGGTTCGCAGTAAGTTTTTGTATAAGCATTGCCGGGTTATCAAATGGGCAGACATACAAAATGTTTGTTTTGTCATTCTTGTTTACTACGTAATACCTTGGACAAAAACACAACGTTAGTAAACTACACCATACTTTGATTTTGATAAAACTTACTTTAAGTGGTCAGCAGATGTTGCATTGGTACTGACACGTTGTCCGAGGGTATAGAAAGGAAGCCCTAATCGCGAAAAAGGTGTTTGTATTTACGCACATACGTTTTCTTACCTTTATGCTGACCAAGCTCTATCCCTGTTTCTACATCTATTATCTCACCTGGAGATGGTTCTACATATTGTTCTATACGAAGGAATTAAGTACAAGCAACTAAACAGTCAAATAAAAGAATCACCTAAAAATGTTTGGAATTTTCTCTTCCCAATGAAGCAAATACCAGTAGAATCACGTCTCTCAGCATTAGTAAGCTTTAATTTTCTCGCTAAATCTCTAACAGACGATTTTTCCATCATGCCGATCTATTACAACAATCAACTTGACAAGATGTTTGCAAATTTCATGGTTTTTGGTGTTGATGCTTACAGGAAATACCACTTTCTTAAGAGCGTCTCCGTTTATTTGAGATAGGAAATACGTTTGATCCTTGAATGAATCACGCGCAGTCATTAAATGAGCAATCCCTTGGGGATCTGTTGTTACGTTTGCATAATGACCTAAAAAGATAATAGGTGAATTCAAAGCCAAGCATTTATATCACCAGATTCCAAGCTTGACGGACTCTACAAGACTTACCAGTTGCTATGTAATCTACACCTACGTTTTTTAGACAGTGATCCATGAATCTATAAAGGAATAAGTACGTATGAATCGCGTTGAGACGCTGGTAATCTCACCTGTCAAATTTTATTTCTTTGTTGCATAAAATGTCAGGGTTTGGAGTTTTTCCATCCTTGTATGCTTCGATACAAGGTGAGAATACATTTGTCCAGTATTCTTGCTCGAAAGAAACCTAATGTCTATTAGGCATTGCTTCGTGGCAATTCTGTACCCTCGTTAACGGTATTTTAAGGTGTTTTGAAACCGCTTCCGCCCATTTTAGATCTTCTTCAGCTGTGCATACAGTTCCTTCCTCAGCTTCAGACCAATTGGTCATGTGGACACCTACAGTAATATTTGTATGCGTTCCAGCTGTGTACCGTACGAACCTGTTACGTTCCAACCTTTTGCGATCAGTAACGCGGCAGAAACAGCAGAGTCAACACCACCTACGTGTGTCAGAGTGATAGCGTTGCTCTATACTTACCTGACACGCCTATGGCTACTTTGCGGTTATTACCCTCAGGAACGAGGTCCAGGACTTCTTTAGGTACGTCAAGGTGAGTTCCAGCATAAAATCGTGTTGTAATTTTTATTTTCACTCGTTTATCGGCTCTAGAGCACGTAGTCGTTTTCTTGGCTCCTATTGGTAACCCGCGAAGCATGTCGATCGTTCGTTCCGTGTATGACACTTAAAGATAGTTTTTTTTTTCAAAGTTTTTGCCTAACATTTCTGCGGAATTTTGTAGCGAAAACTCATCTCACCTAAAATCAAGCACCACAACGATGAAGACAACTCTCATTCTTCTGGCTATTTGCCTCGCCTTCACTCTAGGTATACCATAAGAGTAATAGAAATATCTAACGCGAATAGGCTACAAAACCCCAGATTACGTCGTTCAAACTCCAACGGTTCGTTAGATGAGTTATAAGCATTATTATAACCAAATAAATAGAAAGGAGCAGTCGTACTTGACGAAGTCACAAAACAACTCGTAGATAACTCAGCTCTATCCGCAAGCAACTTGAATGGATACCTAGCATCCCGACTTGGTTTACCATGGCCTGGTACGGCGCTTTTAGCTTACAACCACAGCCTTTCGGCTTTGACATCGCTTATTAATCACTAGGACACAGTGCCGTTGTAGACGAACGCGCTCCAGCATGTTTGGCTATTTGGGTTTCTGGTGTCACTGCGCCATCATCAGCAGCTAAATTTGATACACCTTCATACCCTCTTCGCGAAGGTAGCGAAAACGTCAATGTCGCTGATGTTGCCGTCCAACAAGGAGGTTTCGTCTCTGTAGGAGGTGATATGACTTGGTCCTTGATGCAAATGGGTCCTCACCCTTATTTTGCAAAGGACAACACAAACGTCCGCATGAGTTTGCGTCAACTTGAAGTGAACGCGTACGTCTTTTTCTTTTCTCGTCTACTTGTTTTGTTTTTTGCTTATTCCTCGTTTTACAGTGACGGTATGAACTACGAATACGTTGAAGTTGGTGATTCAGGTATTGCTGTCGGTGTTGAAGACTTTAAAGTTTTGAACTCTGCTGTCCTTGGCGCATCTTTCAATGCTGATCAAGGTGTCCTTACCATTGGAAACCAAGAATTTAGCCTTTCAGTTCCTGTACGTTCGAGTTCTGTCAACTTTTTTGTCGAAAAAGTTTTTTCTCCTTCAAGTGTTTTCAATTACTCATTTGTTCTTCTCTTAGGCTGATGCTGCTTTCGTTGCTGAACTCGCCTATGGATTGAACCTTCCAAAGTTATTAGAGGCTGACTTAAAACAACACACCAGTAAGGTCTTTATTGGCGTTACATTCACAGCTGTTGAGGCAGTACGTAATCTTTTTTGAATTGTTCGATTTTTTTTTGTAGCGTATTTTGCCTGTAGTTTGTGTTTATCTAACTTTGATATTTTAGCTTATCGCTAAATATGGTGCTGATGCTGATATTGTTCGCGTTGCTGAGAAGACTATGTTGAAACTCATCTCACACCTTGCTGAGGAGATTGATGCTAGCTTTGATGGCTCTATTGCTACTGCTACTATCTTTAAGAATGCTATTGTTCATATTGAAAGCGTACGATATTCTTTTTAAATCCGATTTTGTATTAATTTGGTGCGTTTAGCAAGTTATCTTGGATGTTGTCCCTGAGGCTCACATACCAGCTACACTCAGTACATCTAGTTTCGAGCTTTACCTTGAAGAAGATGTATGCGCAACACTAAAAGCATACTTCCCAAAATACGAGGTACGCTTCCACGTGAATACTGTTGTTTTCTTCTTTTTTTTTTTTTCATGTTGGAAAACCGCGCATCCTTTTCGGCGTTTTGCATACATTAAAGTAGTAAAACCGGCGTGGGTTGGATGCAAAAGAAAAAATCTAGGATTGGTCATCCCCTCCAGATTGTCTGCTAGAAGATTTATATTCTGGGAGCATGATTCACCACAACTGCTTTTTTGTTGCTTTTTTTTTTTTTTGAATTCCGTTGACTTGTCTCGTTTCTCATCTTTTCTTGTTTATAGGTTTCTTGCTTTTATGATGAACTTGGTCATATTGTTGAAGAACGTGCATTTGATTTCACTTTTGAACAAGAGTTCGAGGTTACCAATAATGGAACAAATGATGACTGGAAAAAAGTTGAAGAAGCTCAACTTGCAATTTGGGGAGCTGTCATTCTTTTCTTTGCCGTTGTTGCTGCCATTTACATGCTTGTCTATATGGATATTAAGAAGGATACCCTTATTTACGGACAAGATCCTTTACAACAACGTGATGCTTACTAAACTCGATAAAATGCATACGTTTCCACAACTCAAAATAAAATTGTGATCAACATTTTCAATACTTTTGTTGTTTTCTTCGACCAGTCACTTCATTCAGCTGTCATTCCTATAAAGACTTGTTGTTAGAAAGGTGTAATTGTAAAAAGAGTTTATAACGCTTGTTTTTGTCTGTCGATGTCTTTGTTGATAAATCCTTTAACCTTGCAGTAGTAGCCCTGGCTTATGTTTTTACGAGTATTTGGATAAAGAGGAACGGAACCACGTGAAGGTGTTGCTTGAAGTAGCAATGTTTATCAATGGGAACTTAACAAGCTAAGTCACCACATCGTTCCAATAATTAGCAAGTAAAACATCAATGCAAAACCTCTCGTTTCCAACTTCGACTCAAGAAGCAATCGAATACTACCAAAATAACTGTGCAGATGTATTTCAAACTGCTAAAAACAATGAAACACAAGAACAACAGCATAAATTCGAATCTATACTCGCAACAACAATACACAGCGTTTTACACAGTGCCAAGATTAAAATGTTCGAAGAATTAGATTTGGCGCTGTCGAACCATGTTAACGCTCTGAATAACGATAAGACTATTATTGTCACTTCGAAGAATGATTCAATGAGGCCTATAATATCAGACAAAACAACTCAAGAAATAAAAAGGAAGCAAACAAAAAGGTTCGGGCTCTTTAATCTCGTTCTTTTTTCTGAACAAGAAATAAGTAGGATTTTTTTTTGATGCTTCTTTCAGACAGAAATTTGTTGGCTTGAAAACACTCACATATTTTAATCACATGTTTTATAACATTTTCGCAAGCCCCCTTTGTTCACTTTCTAACATGTATAATGTTGTTGAAACTAACTGGTTTGGTACCCTCGGCAGGCTGACTGATTTGACAAACTCTCTTGTCTTCCTTCCAGTTGAAATAATATCTATGATTTTGTGGAACACCAAAGGCCGATCAAGGTTTCATAGTGCACAGTGCTGTACACTACTTCGTGATATCATACACAACATTGTTGGATATGATGCTATCCTTATTGGACAGTTAGACCTTTACAAACTTAAGAACTTCAAGGGTATAAGTGCAAACACATATATAAACTACAAAGACCATGGTAAACCTATCCTATCCCTACTCTCTGGATACAACAACCTCAATCTATCTAACACCAAAGTAACTGATACAGCTCTAGAATATCTAAAAGGTGTACACAGTATAAATTTAGCATACTGTGATTACATAACTCCACGTGGGATACAGCATCTTTCAGGTGTACATTCTATCAATCTTACAAAAGTATTTGTAGATACACCAGCCTTGAAAGCACTTGCAGGAGTTCATAAGATTGATTTACGAGAGAACTACCATTTACCTGTTGCGGGTATTAGTGCACTTGCAGGTGTTCACACTATTATCCTAGATGGTACCAATGCTGATGATGATCATATAGCAAAGTTAGGAGGAGTTCACAGCATCGACTTGAGCTATACAAAGGTAACTGATGAAGGACTTAAGTATCTTTCTGGAGTACACAGTATACGCCTTTGTAGTCTAGATATCAGCAAGAAGGATTAAAGGCCTTGAAAGGTGTTTGCAAGATAGATCTATCTTATTGTGACTCTATTACAGACAGTTGTCTCAGAACACTTGCAGGTGTTAGTAAAATTAGTCTGGCTAATTGTCGTAATATCACTGACGAAGGAATAAAAGAACTAGCTGGTGTTCATTCTATTGATCTAATGCATACAAGTGTTACTGATATTGGAATAATCGCTCTTGCTGGTGTACATACTATTGTACTTCAATCTACTTCTGTTACAGATAAAGGCATTAAAACACTCCGAGGAGTACATACCATTGACCTTACAAAAACTGAAGTAACTGATGAAGGTGTTAAAGCACTTGTTGGTGTTTCTCATATCAATATAGAGTGGACTGAAGTTACAGATGATGGGTTAAAAGCACTTGTTGGTATCAAAGGTGTAGTAGCTCATAGATCAAAAGTATCAGAAGATTGCAGGGAGACTATGAAGAAGAATGGTGTGAGATTCACAACGTACTTGGAAAGTGAATACCTTGACATGTTTGACTACAATGTGTGTTAAACTGTATAAATAGCCTACCACCTAATAAACCGTTAATAGCATAAAAAAATGAGAATACTTCTAATGGTCATGTACTATGGAGCAATGTGCTGTAGGAGCAATAAAGTCCACATGGTATCAATAATAACAGTTGTGCATTATTTTCTTTTTTTAATATAGGCAACTTTCTGGTCCTTCAATGTACACGTGATATTATTTGTCATCCATTGAGTGGCCTAGTAGAAGTACATACAATTACTTTTCGACATACTATTGCCATTTTCGAGAACATCATTTTTACGCTAAGTAAATAACAAGGGCTTGTTCTTCGACTTTAGGTTCTATCAAGTTTATTGTACTTCAACTAACAAACGTAGTTAAACAGGCTGCTAGAGACTAATCAAAACTCAAAAACAAGCAGCAACTGCAAAGATGAACGGAAGAGCACACAAGAGAAGAGAATGCTACTCGAAAACGGAGCTTGGTTTTCCGCGCACAGTGCTACAAGACCCAGCCAACTGTAGATTCGTAGAATGATATATTATTAATAAACAAAGGTTACCCTTGCCTTTTTCACTCAAGACACTTTTTGGCTTTGCAAGCGCTTTATCGCAAGTACCCTAACCGTAACACGTGATATTTTATATGGTACACCTGCGAATTATCTAGAACTGTAGCCATAAACGAGGTCATTCTGTAGAGAGACCTAGGCGTTCGAGTTGAAATAACAAAGTTCTATTTATCATACTTACCCGATTGGTGTCTTCCACCTGAATCAAATCTTGTTGTAGATACAACGTTATTTCGACATTAAGAGTAGGAAAATTTTTACAACTAAACACTTCATCTCCTGCGATCCCATCTGGTTCATATTTTTTACAGTGCAAGTAAGAGTTCACTATAATACGCGAGGCATCAGAATATCCACTTCATGATGGTGGAGATGTTTTAAAATAGGGTGTTCCTCGTGTTCATCGTGTAGTTTCGTGACACTGGGATTCAACGGGCAGTACTCAAGTACGCAAGCATTGGATTAATCGCAATAGCCTACTTTACAACATTTTCTTGCCGTGTAGTCATGTGCCAGGAGCATTGGCAATTAAGTGAAATCGGGTATTCATCGGACAAACTATCTGGACTACAAACAAAAAGTTGACGAGGTATTAATCTAAAAATAAGGATTACACTCACAATGAACACCTTTTCTCCAACGACTATGTTATCACTGACCACTATTTTTGTTGTCTTGATGTTTGTATGTTCAGTAGCAGGACATGACGAAGAGGAAGAATCATGTGCTGGTAAATGGTGCTCAAAACTCTACAAAAGTACTGACGATGGCGCTGGAACTTTTTGTGCTGATAGATGGGGTTCATGCCCAGTTACCTCTTATACTGGTGTACGTATACTAGGCAGCAATTTTACAAGCTATGAATTGCACTTATAATAGTGATTAGTACATTCGAATTGAAAACAAAAGAAATTGTGGTAGACGATGCAATCAGAGAACACCTAGCGCTGGAAGATGTAACCATTATGATGGTGCTATGTGGTCAAAAGGTCTTGCTAAGGTTTCCCGTTATGAATGCAAATAAGCGATATGTATGTTACAGAAGAGGGACCCCAGTGATATTTGTTCTCAGACAACTATAATAAAGTATCTCTTTTCTATTCCAAACATCATAAAAAACACGTGGAGTTTTTTTCGATTCAAGTACTGTCGTCTATGCTTGTTTTTGTCGTTGTCATGTGTATACTGCGCTTAGCTAGAGAACTTTTGTTACATTGACAGTATTCGAATGCAGCAGTTTACTGATGCACTTAACTATTGTTGACTATCACTTTGGTCTGATAACAAAATTCAAAATGAACAAATCGTTTTCTCAAAGGTCTCAAGAATACATTCATTGAACGGTTTACAGATAACTGGAAATAGTCTAATAGACTTAAATGTGCTCATATTATTCAACGTATACAGCAAGCATACCTTTTGATGACTACATTAAATCCGTTAAAGCTTCCTGAGGCAATATACAGTATTATAACCTCTTTTTGTCGTCTTTAACAGTTATTTTAGATTTTAGTGATTATATTCCATGGAATGGACAATAAAACAATACAAGCAGCTACCTGTGTTAGTGTGTATTGGAATATAGTCATATTTGAGTCGAATCTAAGCGTGCCAAAAATAGAAAACACTCATAATGTGAGAAAAACAAAGACTATTGAGCCGTTTGTATTTGTTCATGTAAAGAACTCCAACGTTGACAGATTACGCTTTCTATGTAATCAATATGGTACCTCTATTGTACGTACTACATAATGAAACTAAAGAGCCATAAAACCAGCAAGAGAAAATGACAATGACTGTCAAAGTTTAGGCTTTGTTCTTCATATTTTCTTACTAATATTTTTCACACTGCTACTAGCACAATACTCAGCTATGTGTTTGCAATTATTAAAGCATTGCTGTAGTTTTCTTGTGGCTGTATAGGCGATGCTTGTTGTAGAACGTACTCACACTGTTCTGTTAGATAAACTGGAAGAAGACAATAATAAAAGAAGAAAGTCATTCAAGATACTATTCCACACAAGAAGCAGAAGAAATTGAAGTATCACCTCTGATACATGAAGCAATAAAAGAAAAAAATATAGAACTTATACGCTTTCTACTTGCACGTGATTTTTAACTTGGTTTTTCTATGTTCTTTGTAGACGACCTATTGTCTAACAGGGTACTGTAGGAATCAGGAGTTAATTGTTGTGCGAAAAGAAAATGCTATGTAGAAGTCTGGGGTGATGTAATTATAGATCTGAATGACGACGCCCTTGAGTGGGCTAAGAAAAGTAAATTTCAACAAGGTATTACTTTGTTGGAAGAACACAATGCAAAGCAGAAACCAAAGTTGTAACCTCTAATCCTGGAAGTTAATAAACACAAAGGAATCATGAAAGAGCACAGAATTATTTGCACATCTCTATAATAAGGTTGAGAACTGCTCCTTTGTTATTAAACCCTTAAACATGGACGTGCCTCAAGAAATGGAATTTACTATTGTCAAGTCCTCCACGATAGACGAGAGCTTGTGCTACTTTGCAAGCTCTATACCACTAGCACATGCTTATGGAGTACTTTCCGTGTGCTTAAGAACAGACAGTCATGTGCGTGCTACAAATCGGAGTGGCTGTAATAAAAAAGTCACGTGGCATGAGCTTGTCAGGATGTCCCACAAGACTCATGGGAACGTCTGACATACAAATAGACAATAGCGGAGTTGGAAATCGCTCTATTGGCTGTAAAAGTTTACGAAGGTCACGACTAAAATAGAATAACAAACGGATACTAGCCATAAATATCACAAAAGACTAACACTGCTAAATTGATTTAAAGAGTAGTATATGCAAATAACAGTTACCACTATTTGGAAAAACAATCACGATTGAACTGGAGCATACTGATACCATAGAAAACGTTCACCAAGAAGGTCAAACCTGCCCATTGTTACATTCAAATTGATTCAATTGAGTAACGGCATTTGTAGGTTTTCCTGTAGATAAACAGAGACTCATTTACGCCTGGAGGATTATAGAACTTTAGCACACTACAAAGTACAAGATGGTTCAATGCTACACCTTGTATTAAGACTTAAATGATAATAATGTTGTTGATCTATACAAACAATGATTTTCGTAGCAATAGCTATTCTTGATGTAGATTCTGATACACGGTTCAATGCATCCATTTGTAAACCATCACAATGCCAAAGCTTAATTGTATTTAATTGCTAAAATTTGTATGTAATGTGTCTATTACCATTCAAAGTGTACACAAATTACATGGTCTTTGTTACATCATTTAATCCGTTGTTGCAAGGACTCCCATGAATGGACTTTTTTACAATTTGTGCAATTTAGAGAAATGTTTTGGATACTAGCATGTGATAGTTGTTTTATATGTGCATTAGTAAGTACATCACAAGATCCAATGTTAATACTCCTTATTTTAAAGTTTGTAAAGTCAACACTCTTTGAAATCTTGTATTGTACTTTAAGGCGGTAAGCTCCTTGTAAGTACTCCAAGTGCTTTTGTTTAAGTTTGAATCTTATGATTACGTTGCTTTTTGTTATAAGAGAAGGTGCTTCTTTGAATAGTTTTTTGAGCTTTACTGTGTTGTAAAGACAAATGTCTTTTCTCTTTTCTTCATAATTCAAGTGATTTATTGCGATATTGGATAGTTGTTTAGATGTACGTACAACAGAATGCATAGATAATACGGAAACAAACTGTAGAATAATAACAGTTACTTCAGTAGGTATCTTGTCAAAGAATGCGCTGGTTTTGTTCATATTTGTCTTCGAGAGTATTTTAAAGTGTACAATGATTAGAATGAAGAAAGTGTAGCAGGATTGGGCTAGAGAAGAAACTTTTTGATCTATAAATACGCGTAGCATTCTGCAATGAATGAAGTTGACTTTTTTACGGAGAAACTTCTTCAAGAAAATCTTGCACAGCGATATACTGTCTTATCTCTCATGCACGCACTGCAGTACTGCCACTATTAATTCCTTTCTTTTCACCATAGGCTGTTGTGTGTTTCCAGGATATGTACTAATAATAAGGTTTCTCACTTTCGAAGTGAAAGGATGACTTGCTTACATAATAGTCTTTTGAATTTTGCTTTATTTTCTAAAAGGTGTTTTATACAATAGTACGAACAGACAGGTACTCATCATCCGTGTCTGAATTAGTACTTTCTATACTGGTAGATTGACGAATAATTGACATGACATGTTTGGATTTTGGACGATCGCTAAAAGAAGAATCAAATGTTAGTAAAAAAAAACATGGTATTTTGTTTCTTTTTGTTTGTTACCTTCCTCCAAAGTTATTATATCCCGCTGGAGCATTTGTCCAACAGTATAAAGGTGTTCCATTACTTTTAACGACATATACACCAGGTTGAAATACCTTCTTATCTTTAGAAGGGTTGGCACCACTTCTGTTTTTTTGCAAAGAGAAACCTCTACTTATTTCGTGACTATCATCACCAATCAAAGGAAAATTCAAGTTCCATTTCTCTTGTGTCTTTATCATCTTATTTGTAGATTGAGAGCTGATACCAACAATAGATCCTCCAGAAAACGTGATCTAGAAACCATTTAAACATCGCTCTAATGAATGTTTCTCGAACGTACCTCATCAACATATTTTCTCCATGAACGAAGATATTTACTACAAAAGAAACACCATGACCCTCTGAAGAATATGAGAACTGTATATGAATTCTCGTTTATCTCTGAATCAAGCCACTCTTTTGGGGAAAGTGATCCAAGAGATAGCGTTTTGGCTTTACTGTAGTACTTTCCGCTAAGGGTAAGACGATTAGAGATCGTATCATAGGCTATGACTTTTGTTGACTTACTGTACAGTACTCTCGCCTGCTACCCTCACAATTTCTTCTTCCCATATCACGTCTTTTCCTTGTATGGAAGCTTGTTCGGCATGTGGTGTGGCTACTCCGCCTGAGTCTAAAGAAGAGTGCCTTTCAAGTTTGAATTCATATGTTGATTCGAAATTATGAAGTTGTTCTAAGTTTGAACTGCAAAACGATTTCAGTTGTGCTTTTATCTCTTTCTCAGAGATATTGACGTCAATAGCATCACTACAATTAAGGTTAATATTGCAAAGGTACGTTCTTGGACCTGTTGTGAAGAACAAAGTTGCCAAGTGTTTGATTTGCTTGAACAACTTCACTTTTCTTAACTTTCAACTTTCTTGGTTTTTTCAGCTGTACCGTTCCGTTTAACATTGTCTCAATAGCGCCTTTTACTCTTTCCTTATTATTCTCTACATAGTATCCTATACCTTCTTCATCGAACTCAGCATAGTCAATTTCACCAGAAAGGACACGTAATGCCATACAAATTGTTGAAATACTCCGGCTTGTGTTGGTATGATTACCATCTAAGAAAATAATAAGAAAAAATAGTATCACTTAGACGGATACTACGTACGTTTGGATGTGCTAAGACTTGATCCTGTTAAAGCAAATGATTCATTAGGTCTTTGTATAAAGGTACAAATACCACGACCAACAAGAACGGCTGTTGCAGCTTGAATAAATACTCTATCGGAAGCACCTCTTTTTAAAAACTTGGCTCTTCCTTTTGATACAATTTCTTGAAGACCTCTGACAATAATACTTGGTAACTCTTCTAAAATCTCCATAAAATCATAAACTATATCATCGAGCCACTCTAAAAGAGACCCTTTATCTTTTGTAATGCGTTCTTGAACAAAAGTTAGAGTTATATTCACTGAAGTAATTCTTTTTTACCCAGCACTTTTCTAAACCGTGAAACATGTCCTCTAAGACGAAATCTTACAAGAGAACTGAAAATTAAAGAAGCCAATGATGTTTCAGTAAGAATAAAAGTCCAATCTTGTTGAGGGTTTACTCTAAGAGAGAACAGATTAAAAAACTAGATTGAACAAAAAAAAAACGTAACAAACTTACAGGCAAAAGTTGATGAGAACATAGTTTGTCCTCTTTGCTCTCTTGTGTACAAGAACGTTGTATTCGTCGTCAAGAATATAACGTAGTAAGTTAAGAGTAACAGAAGATCCCCTGAATGAAGCAACTGTTATAATGCTGTCTATAACTGATTGAGGTGCATCTGGAGTCAAAGCAAGAGTGAGCGCTTTGAGAAATAGCTTCGATGACATTAGATTCTTGAGAATTTGGCTATCTTCTAAGTGAGATCCTCTCCAACGCCTCTTATTAGGTTTCCTAAAATTATGTTTGTTAGGTGATTCAACGGAACAATAAGAAAGTTATTGGCTCAAAAGAAAACGATCATCTTCATCGATAAAAATAACTTACCACACAAACAATTTCGATTCTGCTTCATTTCCATCCGTAACAAAGTAAACAAACTCTGATCGTATATGAATGCGACTCACACGATCTATAGTTGAGACCATTTGCAATGGTTTTACAGGCTCCTGATCAAAGAATTAACCAAAACTGGGAGCACGTGACTCATTTATATTTCTACACAAAAACGCACCTTTATCAACAAATTGTATACTGCAAGTCCTTCTTGAGTTCCGATGAAAACGAAGTTATCGACCAAGTCTATACTTGACACTCTTGTTTGTAAATTGTCAAGTATGCTTTGAGACTCTCGTAGCTCAGAACCTGTACCAATGGCAATTGTATAAGCTTTAGCATCACCTTTCACAGTGTTAGAACGCCTTAAAAAAAAGAGTAAAAAAAAAGAAGAAGGAGACCCATGCATGGGTACCTTCGTAAATATTTTACGATCCCCTGCAGAAACCAGCTGTTAATTGTATGTTTACTAATGGATCTGGTTTATGGTGGTTCAAGGTAACCATTTTATTCTATCAAACTAGAAAGAAAAAAAAATTATGGTTTCTCGTAAAATTCACGTTTTTTCGCATCTGCAAAGAGTTTGTACCTAATCCAAATACGTGAATATTCCCACTAAAGTCTCCCGCTATCACCACGTTTTTTAACAAATGTACGCTGGATAAAGGTATATTGGTAGGTCTGCAGAAAATTACTTCTTGTGTCTAGTTTAAATTAAAAAAAAAGCGACAACAACTTCCTTTCATACATTTCTGTTCCAACAATAAATGTCATCCCTCGTTACACCCACAACTATGTGATTATTTTGATGTAAGGATATCCAACCTTTAGAGGCATTGTCGGTTTTACAGCTAAAATTGTGAGTAACTCAAGCCAATCCGAAGAAGTGACTCACAACTTGCAAACCCTTTTTTAGAAAAAACTTCCAAAATTGTTTTCGTATGTTTTAAATTACGTACCTGAACTGGAGGGTAAGTGATTCTATGCAATACACTTCTATGATATTCAATGCATTTTTATAAGTAACAAGTGCACTTCCATCAACAACAGAAGACAATGCACGAATGATTTTTCCGTGACTAAAAATGTCTGACTTTGCCTTATTTTGAAGTATCGCTTTTCCTTCGAAATCAACCCTGGTGATACTCATCGAACCTATGATACAGATACCCTATTGTAGTTTAATATCAAGAAGCACTAAACGATAAAATTCTTATTTGTTACGTACAGTGGTATCAGCAAAAACACCTTGAAGGTACTCAGATTTTTGGAGACCAATCCGATAAGAAAAAGTAGAATCTTGATTTATATTATACATTTGAACTGTTCTAGCCACGTCATCATTGTCTAGTATTTTTTCATGCGTCGAAATGATATGACTCCCAACAGCACTAAGCATAATAGTCACGTGACTGTTCTTAACGTGGATTTTCTTCCCAAGCTGGGCATGTGATACTATAATGTCCCTAGAGAGATATCAAAGAGAGTTGAAGCCAAAAACAGTAAGAATAAAATTTTAGTTCTAGTTTACCCAACTTTATCATACGACGCTGCCATCCAGCCATCACTAGCGAATACAACTTTCGTTCGCTTGTATACTTTACTATTAATATAAGGCGGTAATACACTGTTTAACTCATAGCTAGATATTGATAAGGAGTACTTAACGGTATAAACCACGTTTACCTTGCGACATTTTTCGGTGTTGGCCATTTTTTTTTCTGTTGTCTCTTACCACCCTAAACGTTGTTAATGAACAAGTTCAAGTATTATTTTCGAGCTACAGCGATAAAACGGGAGAAAAAAATCTTCCGCAAGTTTATCACAATAAACTGCATATTCAATCAAATGAACAACGCTGAAGACAAACCGAAAAGCCGTTTGTAAGTCCAGAATTGCTTTCCTTTTCTTCGCTTACAATACCGTGCCTAGGTTTTCTAGGGCTTCGTGGAGATAGCATCCTATCGTTGCGTTTGTGGTACTAGAGTGGAGTTTTGGTCAATTGAAAGGATGTTGATTGAAATGAGAACTGTTTTCTTGAAGTTGTTATTTTGCTTATTTCGGACACAATTCAACAGTTACTGCACACAGCCACGTGGTATAGTATCGTGCTAAATTTACAAATTCTTGCAAGCTTCCACGGAAGTTTGTTGCAGTGTACGCAGTCTACTAGCTCTACAAGCAAACTTATAATTTTGGGTGCTAATTAACAAGAGCGTTCTGCCGAGCAACTCCGTAAGTTTTGAAAATAATAAGGGAGATAGAATAATTTATTGGTTTTTTTAAGCGTGATTAACATCACGTGATGACAATTAATAAATGTACAAAAAGGGGTATTCCTACTTTGTTAACAAGCGAATCCAAGGTTAATACACATCCTGAACCCCAGCTCCACACTTAAAACCGACGTCGGTTTTCGCTATTATTAGGCAGGTGCGACAAAAATAAAATGAAGTATTTATCTCAAAAGGAGTACTAATAGCAGCACCAGAGTGTCTTCCTTCTTTTTTTATTTTTACACTTTACTACCGCCAAGACCCCTTTTTCTAGTGACAGATAAAAAAACCCTGGCATCTCGAATCTCCAGCAACAGATTACTACAGCTTAAGGTCAAAGTAAGAAAAGTAATTCTTCTCGTCAACGGTTGTATTTGCCTCAAAAGGCCTAAGACATTAATTGATTCACAGTCAATTTTCTTCCTTAACGCTCCTGTCTATTAACTGTCAAGTGTCAAAATAAAAGCATCTAACCATATACAGGTACATTTTAGCAAGTTATATTACATGACAAGTTAATTAAACCTCTAAAATCTTAGATGTTACAAAACGGTATGAAAAAAAATTGTGTTGATGACATTACTCTACAAAAAGCAAAAAGAGTCAAGGACCTTAATACACACGTACGTAAAGACCCGTTAAGACGGAGGAGATTGTGTTATATTTTATTAATAATTTGCCTTCGTTTTCAGGCTAAAGCAATGGAAGAATTCATGCGGAGTATTAGACCTCTCAGTGAGTGTCCGGAGAGCCTTGCGCGCAAATTAGAAGTCGTGTCAAATTTTTTGACAGGGGACGTAAGCGAGGTGCGATGAGGATAGCAAGGATGTAATTAAATAACGTCTGAGCACCTTATACTTAAACGAGCAAGCAAGCCTCAAAATTAATACAACTTTTTTTTTTAGGCTTCAGCAAACGATTTTAAAACAAAAGTATCAACAGCGCATGCGCTTACAAAGTTTAACAACGGGTGTCAAAGTATAAAGTGTCATGTCAAACAAACAACCTCAAATCGCACAGATCAATCCTGCCTTCCTTCTGAAGAATGTTACATGGATATACTTGCATCTCAAGTACTTTATATGTTCCACATGCAAGTCTCAACGAGCAAAGGTACCTTTTAAAGAAATTTTTTTTTGATCACGTGATGGCCGTTATTCAATTAAATATTTCTTCAAAACAGCAAAACTCAACTGTTTGGTAAAGTTTTTTATTCTTTGTATTCTCTTTCGCTTTCTTTTGCTTTAACTGCACTTTCAGATAGCAGGAAGCGAAAAACATGTACAGAGTCAACAGAAGAAGCCAGTGAAAGCGAAAAAGAAGGTAGTGATAAAGAAGACACAACAACGGAGGAACCACCTAGAAAAAGATGCAGACGGTTGGTGCTAGGACCAAGAAGAATCAAACCAGATGACTACAAACCACCAAAAACCAACTCCGCGCGTACGTACACCCGAAAATAATTTTTGTTATTAGTTCAGTTTTTTCCGTTCATTCCGTTTGACACTAGTAGTCACGTGAACGAACTAAAAACAGACACAAAATAACCTGAGTTTTCGAAAAAAAAAAAAAAGTTTAAAAAACGGTTTTGACATGTCACATATTTTACCATGCTCTCACTAACCTTTTTATAGAATCGTCAAGGCCTAAGCGAAACTCACTACCAAAAGCCGCCGTTGAAAAACTTCGTCTGTGGTTTTATACGCATTCGGACTTTCCTTACCCTACAACGAATGAAAAACACCAGCTAGCAAGCGATACTGGTCTTACAAGCAAGCAAGTTAATTATTGGTTTACAAACGCTCGACGTCGCATTTGGAGTAAAAAAGGTCCTCCAAACGCCAACGAGAAGCCAAGTAGTAAGAAGGGGAAGAAGGCTCAGTAGACTACAAAAAAAAAGAACCAAAAAAAAGTGTCAAAATAGTGTATTGTATTAGTATTAACGTAACCTGGCGTACTTGCAGTGTCTTTTGAGCCAAAACCTTTTTTTTTTTGAGATAAAAGACCCAATAAGGTCAAAATGAAATAGTAGAGTTGACACTCACGCGAGACAACACCATGAAGAGATATAGACAAAAAATTGTGATAAAGTCTCCTAGTTTTCGATATCATCTGCCGTTGAACCTACGTAGGGAACAAAATAACCGCGAAGAACAAATTTTGTAACGTTACCGCCAGTTTCAAACGATTTTAACGGCCGAACATCACTTTAGCACTCAGTTCAACGGTAATAACTTAGCACATACTCATAATGTTATTCTGAGCGTAATGAAATGAGATAACTTAACAGGTCCCCAAAATTAAGCGCCTTTTTTTTCAAATTTTTACCGTTAGACTTTATTTGTTTGGGATGCGAAATGACTTCTGTGGCTGCTGTAGATAAAGAGAACAACCCAAACGTAAGAAGAAAAAAGAAGCTATCAAAACAAGATGCGCAATTTTGGTGGCTACAAGTGCGAGAGATGCTAGTAAACAAGACACGCATAGATTTCAATGCCGCTATAAAAAAAATTGAAGAGGCCTTAGAGCACATTAAAGTGCGCGATTACGAGAACTCTAGCTTTATGCGCATTATGCTTATGCTTGCGAAGTGCCAGATTGAGTACGCAACGGTTTTATTGGATATTGTATTTAAAACTGTCCTTTAACGCCGTTTTATAGGCTAAACTACAGAGATCTCGCAATGCAGACGTACAAAATGATAGAAAAACACCAACCTTCCTCAACTTTTTTTTACGTGAACTTTGGCAAGTTTCACTACCTCGAAGGTACTAGAACTGGAAAAAAAATAAATACAACAGTTGGCGGGTTTTTTAAAAACCTTTTTGTTTTTTTCGACTTGCTCGTTTTTAAAGTCTCCAAATCTTACTATTACTTAGGAAACGTTGAAGAGGCGCGAAAGGTCCTCGTAGCAGGCACTAAAAAAGCTTCTGGATCAGATAAGCATTTTGCCGAAACACTCCGATCAATATGCAAGACAAAGGATCCAGGACTTCTTCCATACCTACCTGAACGCTATAAATTAATAACAGAAGCAGTAAGAATGCCTAAGAAAACACGAGCGCAAATGGCTAAAAAGAATGCTCAAAAACACCGTGCTGCTCTCCAAGATGTATCAAATGGAGCAGGAGCAGGTCAAGGCTCTTCACATGCGCCGAGGAAGCCAGGGAGACCTTCAACAAGCAGTTTAAGGTCAAAGTATGCACCAAAGCAGTACACTTTCAAACCTAGACAAAGTAGCACTCCAGTGCTTCCAGCAGGTCATAACCCGCTCGCTCCATCTTCCTCCTCTCGTGGTTACGTAAAACGAAGTAGATTACGTGTGAACACTTTTGGTACGATAACCTTTTTAGTTATTTACGATTCCTGTTTTTCTTCTTTTTTTTTTTGTTGACAAGCACGTGGGTGTAGTATTTGCACCAAAATAAAAACACGTCTCGATTACGTACTAACTGATTTTATTTAGGCACAGGCGCATTTTCTGGAGGTGCTAGACGGTTAACTCAAGAACCTAAACCGGAAACAGAAAAAGAGCCTGAAAAACTTGTTGCTTCCACAACACCGAGTACGTAGCTCTTTGTCACTTTTCTTTTGGCGAGGCGTTTTTTAAAGAAAACACGTTTGAGCGCCTCATGCTTCACCTCAGCGCCAATCTTTCTAATATTTTTTGTAGAAGCAAAAACAGTTTTGGACAAGCATTCTATTGGGCCCATGGATCATCATACACCATCATCACATCAACGTGATGAAATCATGGCTGATGTGCCTACGGAATCAGAAACAAGTCCTATGGCTATAGACTCACAAGAGGCACCTATTGTGTCACCACCAACACCTGTATCAATTTCACAAAGTACGTTTCTTTCTTTTGTTTACTTCTTCCATTGGCTTACGTTTACTGTTTGTTTCTTACAATTCCATTAGAACCATGGTGCTCAACACCTGTACATTCTGTTGTTGCAGCGATGGCAA